>JARYGA010023410.1:0-67339 GCA_030545235.1 Helianthus tuberosus
TTTCTTTGAATGGCGAAAGTTACATTGTTCATACTCCTACTCCTAAAATACAACAATAGATACTAATTATGCTTTATGTCTAATACAAGGATTTAAACTCTAATCTTCTTTTCAAAAGATAAGAGGATCTACCACAGCCAAAGTTGAAATCACATAATTGATTTAGTTAGATTTTTAATACCGCAATAGGGTCAAACAGTTGTGAGAGTATGTAATTCACTTTTACATTATTTTATTCAATATAAACCTGAGAGTTAAAAGTCATTTTAGTCCCTGTGGTTTGAGTCATTTTGCCAATTTAGTTTAAAAGTTTCATTTTTCACCTGTGGGTCCAAAAAGATTTCACCGTTGTCATTTTAGTCCACTGGATTAACTTCATCCATTATTTCTGTTAACGAGAATGACAATTCGGTCATTTTATATGTAATTCTGTTAACTAGAAGGGCAATTCGACCATATAAAATGACCGAATTGCTCTTCTCGTTAACAGAAATAATGGATGAAGTTAACCCAGTGGACTAAAATGGCAACGGTGAAACATTTTTGGACCCACAAGTGAAAAATAAAAACTTTGGACTAAACTGGCAAAATGGCCCAAATCAAAGGGACCAAAATAGCATTTAACTTTAAACCTGATAAGAGTGATGGAGAGTTATTCCTCAAAATCATGTGTGTTTCATTAATGCTTCGTATAAGTTTGGTTATTCCACAATTGTGTTCACGTGAAGGCTATGGGTGTGGGGCGTGGGTTGGAATATTATTTATCATGTATGACTATTAATTAAATGGTACATTGATTCTCTCCTTGATTTATAGTGGTTCGTGTGGATTGAACTACGTTTACTACGACCATCTCATTTTATGATTTTGAGACAGAAATATATTAAAAAATACATGGGTTTGTGGTTTGGGTAATGGCCACACTCTTAAGGTTGTGGGTTTTGGAATTTCGGTGGTGGATTAGAGGTAGGTGACGTGATACATGTGTGGAGAGTTATGTGGTCATAAGGGTTGGATGAAGTTATGTGAGATTAATTATATTCAATTAGAATAATGATTTGATCGAATGACTATACATAATCAAACAAAACAAGATATGATTTCATATTCGCAGCACATATGATCAAAACTTACAATAAGTTTTTACCTTAATATAAAGTTTACTGGTGTGGGAATGATTCAAGCCTGATCAATCTTTACGTACAACTTGTGAGCCAAGCCAATATACTACTTGAACAAATATGTTCACCAGTGTTTTCAGAAGTTGCAACAGTGCAACGCTACAAATTCTCTATTTTTGGTGGTGATATGAAATGACATCCTGGTCACCTTATATAGAAGACATTGCATCAAAATATATTATTTCAAGGAAAAAACATAAAGTATATGCACTTCATATACATACCCCATTAAAGACGCATAGAGGTACACATGTACAATTTTACATAACAGATACACATCTGATCTAATTCTAAGACTAGTGGGTATGGGGGCCGTCTTCATGCCCGTCCGCTGCTCGCCGCCCCGGCTCCCCCACCCCCCTCTCCGGCGCCGGGCCAGGCCCGGCTTCTCCGTCCGCTCACAACCGGTTTCGACGTCCCTCACTCCCACACACACCTATACATACATATATATATATACATATATATATATAAAGGAGTTCATCCCCCACCCTCTAGGTCCATCCCCTTTAGGCCCCCGCTTACGTGGCGGTGACGTGACGGCCCATCCCCTTGGGGATGAGGCTCACCATACCAGGTAGTCTAATCAACCATTCCAAAGAATGCCAGCAATATCTCCCCCACTCTAAAAAAATTATAAATATATATATATATTAAATAATAATTAGATTTAATATATGTATTATAAAATAATCTTATATTCATGATTATATCTATGATAGTCTTAATTCTTAATAATTAATATTTTTTGAACGGCAAGGAACGACGTGTCAACCACCGTGACACCGGGCGTTGTGGCCAATGTCGACTACTCGACCGTCGCCAGCCCCTTGGCTCTCCCAAATGCGCGGAAACCCGACCTCCACTCACCCGAAGGCACGACAGTGGAATAATCGGTAAAACCTCGCCTCACATCCAAGACGAAACCGGCGCCACCCGTATTCGCCCTTCACCTGGATGCCGTAGAAAATAATGGGGAGAGTGAGAGTCGAAACTCGGTCACAAGGAACACCAAGTCTTTCCCCAACCACCGCACCACTACCTCATTTGCCTTAATAATTAATATTATTTGTTATCTAATTACCTCTACTTCAATAAAATATCTCTACTTTAATAAATTAAAACAAAATTATCGAAAGAAGAAGAGATAACAAAAAATTTATACACCCATTACTATTTGACGTCACCAAAAATTTAAAACTTAATTATGTTTATAATTTGTTATTATCGTTTTCACAAATGGTTATATATATATATATATATATATATATATACTAGCCATTTACCCGCGCGATGCAGCGGGAGTGACGATTTATAATAAAATACTCGTTTACCATTAGTTTATCAGTCGCCTCGTGATATATTGGATAGTACTTAAGTTAGTTTTCTTAATCATGAGATGTTGGCACTCGTTTTTCTGTTAGTTTATCGATTCTTTGGTGATATACTTTTATTAATTTTTTTCGTTGTATAGTATTTAAGTTAGTTTTTTTATTAGACATTTTGATATATTTGGCCTTGTTGGTTGGTTTTTCTAGCCTAATCGTTGAATTATCTTATTTTAGTTATTTATTAAATATTTATTTTGTTTGATACCATCACTTTCTTCTCCTCAAATCCACCATTTTATAGTTCTTTATGCAACTCATTAACGTATGCAGAACTAACATAGCCACAAATGGCATCACGGGTTGAAGAACAGATACAACTGGTTTTGTATATGTATTGAGTACTAAACCGAGTGTCACCGGAACAAGAACAACCTGAAAATTAAAAACAAAAACGCAGAATTCAAAACCAGTTTAGTTATAAATGCCGGTGAGCAGAAAACCAAAATAACCTAACCGTAACCGAAAATAACCGAATCGAAACAAAATTGACGGTTCGGTTTTCGGATAACCATTTTCAATAACCAAAAAACCCGAACCAATAACTTACAATAGTAGGCCCAGTCCATATATTTTTATGTTTAAGCTTAAGTTGTTTAGAAGGTTAGCTTTATGTGAACAATATAAATTAAAAAGGTTAAATATAATAACTTAAATGTAAACATCTAAGAATGATTCTAAAATTTTGGATTATACTTTTTATTTTTGAATCTTACGTAATTTTGTTACAAAAACCAAAAAACCCGAAAAACCAAACCGTTACTAAAACAAAAAAAACGGACATAACCGAACCGTGCACACCCTTAACAAATGGATTGAACGGGTTTGAACTTTGAACCAAGTTTATAACAATCACCGGGTGTTAATTTGATTAATACCTGTAAGATTGATTTAGACATTGCGATAGCGTCAACAGGGACAACGTAACCGATGAGAAGACCGGTTAAAAGAGGGGTGAAAAGAACAGAGGCGATGGTACTTGAAATGGCAGCGAAAATGGGTTGGGTCGGTTGAATTCCCCGCATCGACACCTTTTTGGGGACCTTCATAATTTCTTAAATATGAAGGTTAGGATTTTTTTTTATTTAAATATGAAAAAACGCAGCCGTTTGCTGCCACGTTTGCAGCCGTTTAACGGCGCGTTTACGGTTGTAAACGCAGCAGCAAACGGCTGCGTTTTTACACCTGTTTGCTGCTGTGTTTGCAGCCGTAAACGCGCCGTTAAACGGCTGCGTTTTTGCATTCGTTTGCAGCCGCGTTTGCAGCCGTATAACGGCGCGTTTACGGCTGCAAACGCAGCAGCAAACGGCTGCGTTTTTACACCCGTTTGCTGTTGCGTTTGCAGCCGTAAACGGCTGCAAACGATCCATGTCAATACCTTCCTCCCTCTGTGTTCGCTGCCAAAATCACCAACATTTCAACTCGTACAATTGCAAAAACAGGTAATCTGAGTAACAAATGAAAACGGGTAATCTTTAGTAAGGATGGCTCAGAACACTTGTTTTCAAAATAAGTATGTTACATCAATAATAATAATTTGGGTAAAAGAATTTTGGGAGGTTGTATGTATTAAAGTAACTTTAGGCCACTTAATACCAGTTCAACTCATTTGACCCGTTACCATTTCATCTAACTTTGAGTAAGCCGCTTGATACATTTTGCACCAAAGGCGAATCACCGTCTACAAGAACAAACCATAAAAATCAAAACCTTGCATCTTGATTGATAAAATGCTATAACTCACAGAACAAAAGTAAATAAGAACCATTACCTGTAAGATTAGAGCGTGCGAGCGCACTATTGTTCGACCCAACCCATTCATCCACCAAATCCTTCCATTTCCTATTACATATACAAAAGATAAAACAAGCTCAACAACAATCTACAATAGAACAATAAGCTTTTCCATAGATAATAGATTCAAATCCAATATACTCTCAATCATACTCACCTCACCAATTGCTTCACCAGTCCTCTTACTTCATTTGACGGATGCTTTCGAAGTCGATTAACATTCCTTCCTATATCAGTTTCCTAATTTGATCATCAAAAATCAGCGTATATAACCAAAACTCTATACAATAACATTAATACGTAAAGTAACAAACACAGATGATGTTTATTCACCTTAAGGACTGTAAAAGTCAGATCCATATCAGCTAGGGTTTGAAGCAAATCAACAATAGCATCATCAGTCTAAACCACAATATCATTAACAATAAGTCAACTAACAATCTAATAAGCCACAATATCATTCGTAAAAGGTCAACTAACAATAATAACTCAACTAAAGAATCTAATAAACAAGATGAACACATATGATTCATTGAAAACTATACCTGATTTGAATCCTGAAGCTGCTCTTTAATTCTCAGAACTTTAGAGTGCTCATCATCAAACAAACCTCCATACGGATCTGGTTCATCATCTTCATCCTCTTGCAGAGTTAACAGCGAATCTCACCTCCTCTGACGTCATCGTTCACCTTCCGGCCAACGCCGTTCGGAATCTGCTCATTCAGATCCACGTCGCAATTACTACACCGTTCGGAGTACAGCCGCTGCACGACTCCGTCTCTCCGCCGCTTAAGCTCGCCGGAATATTCCGTCGAAGCTACTCCTCATCACCTGATTGGATGTTTAAAGGTAAAAACGGCAACAGAGAGGTTATGTGCGTGGAGAAAGGCTAGATCTTGAATCGCCTTGGAGAAAAACCCTAGATCCACATCTGGAATCGCCAGTGAGAGAGGAGCAGGCGGGCGATTTTGAAATGTTTTGAAAACTGAAATCATTGTGAAACCTTAATGTATCCCGTGTGTTTTTGTAGAAGGGTAGAAGTGGAAAGTGATGTTTTCTGATGCTTAGAAGACTTGTACATCATACTTTAGGAGTGTTTTAAGGAAATTTTAAGGACCTTAAGAAGTCCTTTGGATATGCTTATTAATATAGTATAGATATATATATAGAGAGAGAGAGAGAGAGAGAAAGTATAATGTACAAAAGTGATTAACGTACGTTAACGTACGCGACAGAATTATAACGTGCGTAATTATTATCCCATGCGTGATTATCACATTTTTTGATCAATATAACTTGCGTAATTAAGCTCCCATGCGTGATTAGGTCAAAAAAATTGATCTCATGCGTGATTAACTGATCCATGCGTGATTTTTGGCCTGATCCAAGGGTTACGCGCGTCGCGTACATTTTGTACGATAAGCCTTTTTGTATGTTAACCTTCCCCTATATATATATATATATATATATATATATATATATATATATATATATATAGGATAATGCTAGATAAAAAACCCTAAAATTCTTAGAAAACTCTGGAAACCCAAATGGGAAGCCATTTTTACCCAACCTCCCGACATTTTTTTTTTTTGAAAAAAATTACACATGTAATATACATGTTTTAGAGTGTTTTGGGCCAAAAAAAACAAAAAAGCGCCGAAGGGATTTTTTTAAAAAAAATAAACAAATTTCAGCTCCTAACACGTGTTAAGCAAAAAATCCATAATTTCGCTGAAAATTGCTGAAACTTGTTTTTTTTTTTTAAAAATATCCCTTCGGCGCTTTTTTGATTTTTTTGGCCCAAAAGTCTTAAAAACATGTATATTACATGTGTTATTTTTTTCAAAAAAAAAAAATGTCGGGAGCTTGGGTTTTCTCGGGTTTTTTATATATATAGGGTTTTCTATTTAGCCCTACCCTATATATATATATATATATATATATATATATATATATATATATATAGGTGAAGTATAGGAAGAAAACTCACTTGAGTTGAAAAAACTCAAGAAAACCCTATATATATATATATATATAAGGGAAGGCTAGACAGAAAACCCTTAAATTTTTAGAAAACTCTGGAAACCCAAATCTCCCCCCATTTTTACCCAACCTCCCGACATTTTTTTTTTTGAAAAAAATAACATATGTAATATACATGTTTTAGAGTGTTTTGGGCAAAAAAAAAAAACAAAAAAGCGCCGAAGGGATTTTTTTTTTTTAAAATAAACAAATTTCAGCAATGTCCGGTTGCCTAACATGTGTTAGGCACAAAAGACAGAAATTGCTGATTTTTTTTTTAAATTATCCCTTCGGCGCTTTTTTGATTTTTTTGGCCCAAAACTCTTAAAAACATGTATATTACATGTGTTATTTTTTTCAAAAAAAAAATGTCGGGAGGTTGGGTTTTGTAGGGTTTTTTATATAGATAGGGTTTTCTATATAGCCTTGCCCTATATATATATAGGGAGGTTCATTTGAGAAGAATATTCTTAAAAGAAGAAAAAATGAATTAATCTAGACCATATATTTTTTGAATCAATGGTTGTGAATCAAGATATCATTTTTGTCAACTTTTAATTAATGCTTTAATTACTAAGGGTAGTATAGACATTTTGATGTAGAATATTAATACAACCATAAATTTCTCCTTCACCATCATTAATGTATTGGCTCTTACACAAATTTTATTAAAAGTGACAAAATTATTTAAAAATTTTGTGTCCTACACATATTTTATTATGAGTAGCAAAATTATTTAAAAGTGTTTGAGTCCTACACATTCTGTATCATACACCAAAATATTGTTTTAATGTTGTAGGAAACGTTGAAAACGTAAGATCATATGCATGATTGTTTTTATTGTGTAAGGTGCACAACTATTTTATAAGATAGACTCATTAAATTATTAGAGTTCATTAATTTGAATAACAAAAATAAATAATAGACTTATTAAATGATTTGTTCAAATTACCTTTGTATCATTTGTTCTTTTTATTCTTAATTTTTAATTCTTCTCATTTGAACTCTCCAATATATATATATATATATAGGGGAAGGTTCTATGCAGAACACTAAATATTGCGAGAACACGCAGAACACAATGAATCACCCATTTTTTCAATCTTAAAAACTAGGGCTGTAAACGAACCGAACGTTCAGCGAACAGTTCGTGAACCGTTCGGCGGGAAGTTCGTTTATGTTCGTTCGTTTAATAAACGAACGAACATGAACAAGAAATTTCGTTCGATTAGTTAAATGAACGAACATGAACAGAGGTCTCGTTCGTTCAATTGTGTTCGTGAACGTTCGGTAAGGTGTTCGTGAACATTCGTTGATTTGCGTTCGTTTATGTTCGTATGTTTGTGTTTTAATTGAAGATCTTTGTACTTTCTTATATTTTATTTGTACTTTTTATATTATTAAATTTTTATTTATTTTATTACCCTAACAATTAAACTAGGAACCCCACTTTCACCTTGTTTATGCATCATTTCTCATTATTTACATTGGCGAATACGATCGACCTCCGTTCCACAATAAGGGATTCAAGTTCGAGTGCTACTCTCTGGGCCATCTACCTTTATCATTCGTCGCGTTCGCCAAATTTATTTGTGTTCGTTTGTGTTTGTGAACCGTTCGCGAACACGCTCATTTCCTTAATGAACGAACACGAACATAAAATCTCGTTCGGTAAGTGTTCATGAACCGTTCGTGAACACATTTATTTCCTTAACGAACGAACACGAACAAAGCCTTGTTCGTGTTCGTTCGGTTCGTTTACAGCCCTATTAAAAACCTAACAAGTAAAAGAAAATGTTAAAAATGTAAGATTTAGTGTTTCCTACACTAGAATTCAAAACAAAATATGAAAATATTTCACTTTCTAGTATAACCTACACATATGTAAGTTATGTGTAGGTTAAATTACTAACATGTATGTGGGCTGTGTATGTAAAAATATATGGTTTTTTTATGTATATATAATACACATATGAATGTAAGAAACATAAAATTTAAAAAATATGAACCTTAAATCCCAATATTTAGTGTTTTGTAATGATCATATATATATATATATATATATATATATATAGGGAGGAGCTCATGCGAGAACCACCTTTATTGTGAGAACCGCGAGAACCAATGTGAACACAACCTAAAATAGCTAAAAAACCTAAAAAAACCTAACCCCCCCTCCTCCCCCAAAAAAAAACCTAAACCCCCCCCCCCCCCCCCAAAAAAAAAACCTAACCCCCCCCCCCCCAAGCTAAAGTGCTAAAAACTAAACCCCCAAAAAACCTTAAAAAATCTAAAAAAAATCTAAAAAAATCTAAAAAAAAAAATTTGAATTTTTTAATATTTTTTATGTTAAAATCGCTACTTTTCGAAGCAAAAAAAAATTAAAAAAAAATTTTTTTTTTTTTTTTGCTTCGAAAAGTAGCGATTTTTTTATAAAAAATATTAAAAAATTCAAAAAAAAAAAATTTGTGTGATTTTTAGCTATTTTTAGACATTTTTGGTTGTGTTCACATTGGTTCTCGCGGTTCTCGCAATAAGAGGTGGTTCTCGCATGAGCTTCTCCCTATATATATATATCAGAGCCATGTCTCTGTTTAGAAACTGTTTAATAACTAATTTATTATGATTGTTAGCCCTGAATTTTTAAAGGGGGGTAGAACTGTGTTGGTAAGCCATGTCGATTGTCGGTTGGATTAGCATTATGCCCAAAAAGATATTGAGAATGGGCAGCCGGACCACGACGATATGGGGGTGTTCCCTCAGTAAAAGCTCTACTTTAAAAATTTAAAGACTAATAATTATAATGAATAAGTTATCAAAATTCTTTTATAAACGAGATTATAGCTCAAATACTAATGATAATGATGAAGAAGATTTAAACATGAATTCTTTACATATGAATTCTGTTGAAATTAATATTTCTCAAATTGAAAATAATCTTTTAAATTGGAATATACCAAAACAAGATGTTAAAACTATTTACAGAATTGGTACTTTTGATTTTTTACAAGATTATTCTATAAAAACTCATGAACAAACCATACCTATTAATAAAGAGTATCAAAACATGCAATTATTATCAGTAAAGGCTATTAAAAGACATAGAAAATTATATAAATTTCTACATATAGGATTAGTTCAAGTCGCCATTATCCTATGTTTAGATTAGGAATTGATGCCCCTGTTTTACTAATTCTAAGAGATGCAAGACATACAAATTTTAATAATTCTTTGCTAGCTATGGCTGAGTCTAATATTTCAAATGGTCCTATTTATTTTAATTGTTACCCAAACTTTTCAATTGGTCTATTTGATCCAAATATTTTAGATACTTTAACATTAACAATTAAAACAAAAAACTTATAGTTCAAAGAAAAAACTAATGCTGCAGTAGTTATATATAGAACATATTATAAGACTATGACTACCACTATAGAACCTAAAACAAAATTAGTATCTCCAAAAGATGAAACTATTATTTTTGAAGCTAATACTATGCATACAAAGATAAGAACACCTAAAAAATAAAATGGAATGAAATAACTCAATCATTAACATGGAATTTGCAAGATATAAACCCGCCAAAACCTATAGAAATAGAAAATCAAACATCTAGCATAGTAGAACATTCTGATGGTTCAATAGATATTTCTTTTAGTAATGTTTTACCAAGACATTCTATAGGAGCAAGTACTTCTAGAAATACTTTAGATGAAAGTCTATTTAGAAGAAGTTTATCAATGAAAATGAAAGGTGTTGATTTTTCAAATACTATACCAAGACCACTATATGAAGAAAATGATAGTGATAATAATACTTATGTCCCAACTAAGTCTGATATGGAAAATTATGAAGATATACAATGAGTGATTCAAAAGTTCAAGCTCGAAGAAATTACAATATTTGGATTTTGAAAAATTGCAATAGAAGAATAAAATATTTGAGGGAAAGAATAGAAGAATATAGTAAAAATTCATGCATCATGCCTCCATCTGACCCATATCATCCCTCTAACTATACATCTAACCCGTATCATCCCTCTAGCTATATATTATTTTTAGAAAGAAAATTAAGAGAAGAAAATAATTATAGAGTAAAACTTATAGAAAAAATTTCAAGCACAACTTGTTAATTATGGATAAAGAAATGTTAAAATATTTAAAAGATGAAATGTTCAATGAGTATAATAATAAAAATTTAATATGGTACTTTTCTACATTTGATGAAAATGAAAGATTTTTACATGAGATTGACTGGCACTTATATATGTGTGAAAATGATGAAAATATTCCATTTTTCTCCTGGTTTCCTCTTTACTGTATAGAAAATAAAATTAAGTATCCATTTTTTGAAAATATATCTGTTAGTAATAATATAACCAAAACTTATACAATTATAGATAAAAATGAAGATCTTACTAGTATACACCCTCCACATACGGATATAAAAATAAAAAATGAAAATAAAGATTATATTGCAAGACCCTTGGCAAACATAAATGAAGATTTAAATAAAAATGTAAAGACGATTATTTTTCAAAATAATTATACCAATAAAAAATTAAATACCATAGGAGAACAATTAGTAAGGATAGAAACTAATAATAATAAAAATTTAGATCAACCTAGTACTTCAAATACTAAAATAATAACTGAAACTATTGAAAATCCAATATTTAAACCATATAGTATAGATATCCCAATACGTCTAAACAAACAAGCCAATACGTCTAAACAAACAACAAGATATGTTACAAGATATTTCCTCAAAAATCTCAAAACTAAGTATAAATGTTATTTCAGATCAAGAAATTCAAAATATTGAAGAACAATTTAATGATTTTCAAATAGAAGATTCTATAAACAAGATTAAAAGAGGAAATTATCATTTTTCAAAAAATAATACTTCTACTACTAGGCCTGAAACAAGAAATTATTACCCTAGACCTACTCCACCTGATTTACAATTTGAAGAACAACATACTTTAGTTCAAGCAAAATATGATGGAACTTCGCTATACGAATGGAATATAGAAGGTCAAACAGAACATCAAATTCTTAATCTATTACAAGAAATGATAATGGCAGCCAATGCATATAAAGCAAATGGAAATAATGAAGCTCAAATTCTTACTATGATAGTTTCTGGTTTTACTGGAATTCTTAAAGGTTGGTGGGATAAGTACCTTACAGAAGAAGAAGAAGAAGAAGAAAGACAATTAATACAAAATGCTAAAAAAATTAATCATTAAGACAGAAAATAATGTTCAAACACCAACAGAAATACCTGATATAATTAATACTTTAATGTTTGCTATAATCAAACATTTTATTGGAAATCCAACAGATTATCAAGAAATAAATTCTTTAATATTTTTAAATTTGACGTGTAGAAAATTACAAGATTTTAGATGGTATAAAGATATATTTCTTTCAAAAGTTATGACTAGAGATGATTGCAAAGAAGCCTATTGGAAAGAAAGATTGATAGCTGGGTTACCAAAATTATTTGCAGAAAGAATTAGAGAAAAAAAAATAAAAAAGACTTTAATAATAGTATTCCTTATAGAGATTTATCCTATAGTCAAATAAAAAATTATATAAATCAAGAAGGATTAAAAATATGTAATGATTTAAAATTAAAAGAAAAAATAAAAAAGGATGGTATTCAAGGCCATAAGGAATTAGGAAGTTTTTGTCAACAATATGGACTTGAACCATTTAAAACTCCTAAATCTAAAAAGAAAATTCCTAAACAATTTATCAGGAAGAATTATAAAAGAAAACCATATATTAAAAATAAACAAAAATATTATAAAGATAAGACTGATTTTCAAAAGAAAAAACAAGGTAAACAAGATATTGTCATTTGCTATAAATGTGGAAGACAAGGACATTATTCAAAGGATTGTTATACTAAGAGAAGATAAATGAGCTAAACATTTCTGATGAATTAAAAGAACAGATAAATAAAATACTTATTTATAATAACTCAAGTGAAGACAGTATTTCAGACTATAGTGATAATGATTTAAACAATATTGAAGATTCTAATTCAGAAAGTAGTTCAGTAGAAAATTTATGTGAATGTATTGGTCCTTACATTTGTGAAATCGATGGTACAATAAATTCTCTAACAGCAAATAATAAAGACCTATTCGAATTATTAGATAAAATTGATGATAAAGAAGTAAAACAAGTATATTTAAAACAATTAAAAGAAAAATATAAATTACCAATAGAAAAGGAAGAAAATGTGTATAATTTCAATGAAATATGTCAAAGGTTTCAAACAAGACAAATAAAAGAAAACCCTGTTACAATAACTGAATTACAAATAGAATTAAAAAATATAAAAGAAGAAATTCGAGAAATAAAAGCACAAATTAAAGAATTAGAAAAAGAAAATAATAAAGAAAAGGAAGAAAATAATAATATTAAAATAACGATACTAAAAATATAGAAAAAATAAATAGTTTAAAAGGATTAAATTCTCAAAAATGGTATACTAAACTAAATATAATAATCAATAATGAATTTCGATTAACATTAGTTGCCATGATTGATAGTGGGGCTGATATGAACTGTATTCAAGAAGGTTTAATACCCACAAAATACTATGAAAAGACTACATATAGATTATCCGGAGCTAATGGAAACCCATTATATATTAAATATAAATTATCAAATGTTCATATTTGTAAAGAAAACTATTATTATAAAACTCAATTAGTTTTAGTAAAGGATTTAATTTCCCAAATTATATTAGGACTCCCATTCATAACTCAATTATATCCTTTCACAGTTGAAGAGAAAGGAATAAGTATAAAGGTCTTAAATAAAAAGATTTGGTTTGAATTTGCTCATCCAATTACTTCGAAACAAATAAATATCTTAAGTTTAAAAGAGAAACAAAAGGATTTTTTAATTGAAGAAATTGATCAGGCTAGAATAAAGAATCAATTACAAGATAAAATGATTATAAAAAGAATACAAGAAACTGAGAATAAGTTTAAAAATAATGTTTGTGCAAATATTCCAAATGCTTTTCGGGAAAGAAAACAACATATAGTAAGATTACCTTATATTAAAGATTTTAATGAGAAAAATATTCCAGCAAAATCTAAAGCTATACATATGTCTCAAGAGTTAGAAGGCTATTGTAAAAAAGAAATACAAGAATTATTAGATAAAAAATTAATTAGACCATCTAAATCTCCCTGGTCTTGTTCTGCCTTCTATGTTCAAAATAATGCAGAAATAGAAAGAGGAACTCCTAGGTTAGTCATAAATTATAAACCATTAAATAAATTTTTAGAGTAGATTAGATACCCTATACCAAATAAAAGAGATTTATTAAAAAAAATTATGATTCAAAAATATTTTCTAAATTTGATATGAAATCGGGATTTTGGCAAGTTCAAATTGCTAAAGAAGATAGATATAAAACTGGATTTAATGTACCATTTGGACACTATGAATGGAATGTAATGCCTTTTGGATTAAAAAATACTCCTTCAGAATTTCAAAATATAATGAATGATATTATTTTACCATTAGGAAATTATGCAATCGTTTACATTGATAATGTATTAATATTTTCAAATTCCTTAGATCAACATTTTAAACATTTGAATGCTTTTTACAATATTATCCATAAAAATGGATTAGTAGTATCACCTTCTAAAATGAGTCTTTTCCAAACAGAAATAAGATTTTTAGGACATAATATTATTCAAGGAACAATAAAACCTATTAATAGAAGTTTAGAATTTTCAAATAAATTTCCAAATGAAATCAAAGATAAAAAGCAATTGCAAAAATTTTTAGGATGTTTAAATTATATCCATGACTTTTTCAAAGACTTGGGAATTATATGCAAACCTTTATATGACAGGTTAAAAAAGAATCCAATACCATGGACTCAAGAACACACGGATATAGTAAAATATATCAAAGATAAAATAAAATGTTTACCCTGTTTACATATTCCCCATCCTAATGCAGAATTAATTGTAGAAACTGATGCAAGGACTTAGGATTCGGAGGAATACTAAAACAGAAATTAAATAATAAAGAAAGTTTAGTCAGATATTATTCAGGTGCATGGAATGATACTCAAAAGAATTATTCTACAATTAAAAAAGAAATTTTAAGTATAGTTTTATGTAAAAAAAAGTTTGAAGATGATTTATACATGAAACCATTTTTATTAAGAATCCACTGTTTATCTGCAAAATATATTTTAGAAAAGGATGTTAAAAATTTGATTTCAAAACAAGTTTTTGCAAGATGGCAAGCATTATTAAGCAACTTTGATTTCCAAATAGAATTTATAAAAGGAGAAAATAATTCTTTACCAGATTTTTTATCAAGGGAATTTTTACAGGGAATATGAGCAACTCTGATTCTACAAAAAAGATTGTATTCTCAAAACAACAATTCTCAAAATCTCAATTATCAAGTTCTCCATCAAGACCAATCCACTTGCAACAATTCCCCTTATTACCTAATATTCAAAACAGATTTGCCCCTCTAACCCCAGGGCCCAGACCTAGACCTCCATTCTCATCCATTATTCAAAATCTAGAATCAAAACCCATTATTCAATCTCCTTCTTTCACAAAAATTTCTAAACTAGCCTCTCCTTCAAGCTCTTCACCAGCCACTATTCCTTATACTATCAACCCAAATAAAAAGATTATCAAAATTCTAAAACCTTTGGAAGTCGAAAAGTGTTAGGGCATTCATCTGTCGACTTCGTCTTATATCGAGTCTCAGTTACGTTGCGGTTTTGATCAAGACATGATGTCATCCTACTCATTGATGACATCATGAAAATGACATCAATGATGACATCACTACAACATATGCACGTGACAAGAAGACAAAATAGAATTTTATATTGTTATAAATGTTGATTTCGCTCCTAGCCACAAAAACATGAGATTTCGCTTATATGGACATGTTGAGGTTTCGCTTATATGTACATGTACATATGAGCGAAATCATCAACACTATATATAGGGTCTTGAGCGAAATCATTTGTAACACGTCTTGTTTCCGGTACCGAATTGCTGCTGAAGTGCCGTTTGACTTGTAATCAGTGTGAAATCAATATACAAGGCAAGATTTAGTAGAACAAGCTGTTTTTCGTGTCCGTTTCTTGTTATTCCGCACCTGAAACGGATTAGAACACCTCCGATTGACTCGTTCGGGTCAGCACGCGATCCTACAAGTGGTATCAGAGCTCAGGTCGAGGAGTTCTTGCCATTACAGCTTCATTCTCTGTCTTCTACACCTTCTTTTATCTGTTAAGGAAGATTTCATGGTTAGAATCGGACCAAAATTTCACAGATCATAGAAAATTGAACAATAACAAACCCTTGAAAGTTTGAGACTGAAATTCAAAGTAAAAATGGACCAAATTGCCCTTCGAATTGATTTCGCTCATATGGACAATTGTTGATTTCGCTTTTGTGTACACAAATGTCACCTGATTTCGCCCCAAGATACACCAGATTTCGCTCATTGGACCACCCTAAACTCTTGATTTCGCTCATTGGACCATTCAAGATACACCTGATTTCTCTCATAGGTCCACCAGGACCCTTGATTTCGCTCATAGGACCATCAAGAAAGATACTTCTGATTCCGCTCCAACATACTTTCTGTTTTCGCTCCATCGACCCTTGTGCTTTCAATTAAATAATATCAATACTTTGCGCATGAAAAGTATCAAAAGTGTTGTCAGCCACGAGGATTTATTGAAATAATATGTAAATTGCATGTGATCTATTCAATTTTAGTGTCGGTGAAGCCAGATTGCATGTGAACTTGTGTACTTGTGAACATTTCGGTTTATGTGTGCATGTGAACTTGTGCGCATGTGATTATATCAGATTTGCATGTGAAGTAAAGTTTGTAAAAGTTGTCATGTTGCCTGTTAGTCGACTTTATCAGACTTTTAATATTGTTGAGGTCCAATCAAAAGAGTGTTAAAAGTGTTTGTGCGGCCCAAGGTAGTTTGCATGTGAAGTTCTCAAAGTTGTTGGTTATCAAAAAGTGTGATACAAGGTGTCAGCTCATTAAAAGGGCCAAGGGAATCAATTAATATTTTCGGTTCGTGTAAGACAACAATTCCAACTGAGGTGTTTTGCCAAAGTATATCAAATTTTCAAAAGACATGGAAGAGGAATTCTACAACGCATTTGCCACACCAGTCGCTCCGATTACTGCTGCTGAGACTTTATACAGTGAGAATGAGACGGGTACTCATCAGAAACCGCCAAAACTTATGTACATTGAAGATTTTCAGGGTTGGAAAAATCAATTTGAGAACTGGGTGCAAGCTTACAAGTTTGATGCATGGTGTTCGTTGGAGAAAGACTATGAGAAACCGAAAAACGAACGTGGACTGGAAAAGGGTTTCAGTGACTTTACGGAAGTTGACAAATTGAAGTATACTAGTGAGAAAATGATGATCAGTATTCTTCAACAGGCAATTACAGAAGATATATTTGTTTTGCTTCAACATGGTAATACAGCTAAGTCAATTTGGGAAGCATTAATTCAGAAATTCAAAGGAAGCGCAGATATGATTAAAAACAAAAAGGCGTTATTGAAGAAGTCGTTTGATATGTTTTCAGCTTTCGACAATGAAACTACAAAGCATACCATTGATAGATATTGTCATCTAGTCTTGGAAATGAAAAGATTTAACATTGAGAAAGATGATGATGAGTGGGTCGATAAATTAGCTGAAGCACTACCACAACAAAAGTGGGGAATTTATTTGATGATTTCAAAACACACAAGAAAGTTTGAGAATATGAATCTGGCACAATTCATTCAAAAGATTGAAGAGCAGGAGCTGGATATTCAGAAAACCACTATCATGACAAATCCAAATGCAAAACAAGATGTCAGTTTGTACTACCGTGGGAACAAGTTTGAGGCTACTCCCAGTCCTAGTCCAAAGATTCAAACTGGTTTCAGTGCTGACAGTTCGTCTGGAACAAAGAGTAGCAATGTGACTCAAAGTGGTGGATATTCTTCATCATTCTCAAGTTTTGATCCAAACAGCATAACATCAAGTTCTCAACGACAAAACTCAACAAACCTTCAGTGCAATGTTACCTTAAACATTCAAAATGGTCAGAATCTGTCTCCGGAAGTTTCCAAGCAACACATGGCATCACTGGTTGCTATGTTAGAATCTTACGAAAGTTTGATCGGTGGGAAGATTGGTAATCCGATGCTTACTAAAGAGGATTACGACCAAATTGATGCTGAAGAACTTAAGCTGATGGATATAAAATGGTGCTTAGCAAGTGCTTGGAGAAGAGCTGAAAAGTTTCAAGAGATTACTGGTAGAGATGAATTTCGAGGAATGGCTACTTCTCAACTGGGTTTTGACAAATCGAAAGTTACCTGTTTCCGTTGCAAAGGAAAAGGACATTTTAAAAGAGAGTGCAAAAGCAAAGAAGCAACCGGGAATCAAGAAAAGAACAACTATTTTCAGAAATCAATTTTTCATCAGATTGCTCAACAACCACAAACTGCACATGCTCATGCTATTGAAGATGGAAAGAAGAAAGCTTTACTTATCCATCAAGATGATGAATTTGTTGCTGAAGGATTTAGTTGGGACAAATACATACCTGGTTCAGCTTGTGTTGCAAGAATTCAGGGTGAAGATGAGACTAATCAGAAAAGAATCCCAATTTTTCCAGATCTTGGTAGTGATGTGGATACCGATGATGAGGAAGAACATCTCAACAGAGCTAGAAAAGGCATTGATCCTGACAGTTTTAATTTCTTCTTTGCAGATAAAATGGAAATGCTAAATCAGAAGAAGATTGCCAGATTAAGGAGAGAGCTGGAAGCAGCAAAAATGCAAGCTGATGAAAAGACAAAGACAGAAGCTGGAGAAGTAATTATTGATCAAGTGATTGAGAAAGTTGTGGAAAAATTGTTGAAGTAGAAAAAGTTGTTGACAAGATTGTCGAGATCGAAAAGATTGTTGAAATTGAAAAACTTGTCGAAGTTGAAAAAATAGTTGAAGTTGAAAAATTTATTGAAGTAGAGAAGGTCGTCGAGGTTGAAAAGATAGTTGAAAAATTGGTTGAAGTTGAAAAACCGTGTTCGAAGTGTTCAGAATCTTGCAAAGTTTGTGAGGAGAAAGATAAGAAGATTGCTGAATTAGAGAAGATTAAAGAAGATTTATTGTCCGATGTGAAGTATGTGAAGGAATCTTATGATGTGCTGAATAGAACAGTTGATGGTCTGAAAAGGACAAATTCAGAAATTGAAAAAGCAAATGACAAAATGAGTGCAACTTTAATGACAAAGCAGAGCGTCATCAATGATTATATTGAAGATTGTGCCAATCTGAAGAAGGAGCTGGAACTTGAGAAGATTGAGAGTGAAAGGATTAAACGATTATTGTTGAGTTACACTACTTGTGATTATTTGATTGATCGTGTTTATCCTACTGTTGCAGGTCTTGAGGCATTCAAGGAGAAAAAGACTGAAGATACTGATACTGGTAAGAAACCAAGTGTCAAGTATAACAGATGTCCGCCCCCGATCCATGAAACTTATTCTCCCAGGAATCCTAATGAGGAGCGTCTAAAAAAGGCAGTCAACATCAAGTTAAAGTCTGAAATCATTGATGAATTACCAGACAATATTGATGTTACATTCATAGCGTCTGACACTGATCATGAGTCCGAGTTATTAAAGAAAGTGGTCGATCAGGTGTTAGATATGGATGAAGAGTCAAAACCGGAGTCTAAGTCAGAAAGTTCGAGTTCATCAGAAAAGAGTCCGAGTTCATCGGTTAACAGGGTTTACAATAGAGAATTCCTGTTATCAAAATCTAATTTGAATGATGGGTCAATCAAAGTGGCTTATACTTTGTATGATTCAGACAAATTATATTCTGATGAGGAATTCCCAATAAGAAGTGTCAAAACTGAAATGATTAAACAGGTTTTCAAATTAACAGAAATTAATATTTCTGAAATAAAAGATTTAAATCTTGCTGAAAAACCTAAAAAGTACACTTCAAGAGTTCAACAGAGATTGAACAAGAAAAAGGGTTACGGTTATGGTTCAGGTTTTCAAAAGAAATCAAACCATAATGGTAATCTCAAAAAGAAAAGTCTTGGTTTCAATTCTTCAGAAAATTATAAAAATCAGAAAACTTATAAATCAAATACAAAATTTGTTGCAGGTGGAAGTTCAGAGGATGAACAGAAGAAACCGTTCTGGAAGCAGTCAAACCAGGAGTTTCTTGCTGAAGTGAAAAAGAATGTGAGAAGGTTTGCTGAAAGAGTTGACAGAAGAACCTGTTTCAAATGCCAAGAAGTTGGACATATAGCTTGGAATTGCCCCAAGACCAACTACCAAAAACAGGAAGTTTCTTCTAACTCTGTTTTGAGAAAGACTTGTGTTGATAAGAAAGAAAATGTTAAAAAGTTTGAAAATTCTTCTTCTGAGGATGGAGAAAGTTCAAAACGGTTTTACAAAAGAAGAGGTGATTTGAGTAAACAAAAGTGGGTGGTTAAATCTGAGGGTAATTCTGACAATGAATCTGATTCCATAAAATCAGAGGAGTCATCTGTTGAGAAAAAGGTTATTAATTCTGTTCCAGAGGTGAACGATGAGGATTTTCCTCCATTGTCAAAGGAAAATTTAATGAAGAAAGTGGAAAAGGTAGAGATCTCAAATCAATTCTTCGCTGATAAGGGAGAATTTGATGTTGAGAAGGCTTTCAATGGGAAAGTCAAACATATTTTTGAGAACATGGTTGATAGGAAGGTTAAAAGTGCAAAAGATTTTTACAAATGAAAATGTTGGTGGGACAGATGTTTGCCGCCAAAGTCACCCAAGGCTGGTCAGACTTGGGTGACAGCATTTTCACCATAAATTCCTGACTTGCCGGAGCTCCCAGGTTGGTAAGAGTGGAGCAGGAATCGGCATCTTTCTTAGTAAATGATCCTACAAGTGGTTTGGTTGGTAAATCAACAGGTGGTATATTTAAATTGTTATATTTTGATGTGCAAGTGGTTATGATTGATAAGTAAACCTGTAAGTGGTTGAAAGAGGTTTTCATTGACAATGTGGTTAATCAAGGTCATTAAGTTGAACCTGATTGGACCTTTCTTACAAGTGGTTGAAAGACAATATGATGAACCATGCCCCTACAAATGTTTTTTTTAAATCAACAAAACTAATTTTCTGGAAAAACCATTTGATTAAAACAAACTTAAGTGTTTTGAAATCACAATGGGAAAATAGTTTGTTGTGAGGGGGAGTTCTGATTGTTTATGCCAAGTGGATGGCGAATTGAAGCGATTTGATATCGGTTGTCACTTTATTGTACAATTTATTTTCAAATTTCCTAAAATGTGTTTGCATTTTAGGGGGAGTAAAAATTTTCAGAAAATCCAAAAACATTAGAAAATTTGAAAAAGACAAAAACTTGATAAAAATGAAAAATGAGTTTGTTGTATAAAAGAGGAAATGATAGTACATCAGCGGACTATCACAACATGCTAAAGAATTGGAAAGTCAAATGTGATAAACGATCTCACTGTGGATGTGTGAGTAGGTTTTTGCACATTTAGTAGATTGTGACGAGATATACCTAAATTCAAACTTGCTTAATTCATGGGTAACATCTCTCGGATATATGGGTAACCCCCAAAATCTCGTTTGAAAGATTCCTTTTTCTGATATACTAGGTCTTTATACTCAGTGATATCTGGGGTATTATTCCTGGACTTCTGCTGAATGGAAGTTCTGACCTAGTCCTCGAATGATACTTTCCGCAATGCTTGAAACATAGCATCACCCTCAGCATATATGATAAGACAATAAAATTGCTTAGCAATGCTGTTGTAAAAAAGATCCTCTAAAGGGGACACACCCAAAAGTCGATTCGTGATCTCTCTGCTGAACGGTAGTTCTGACCTGAGCTCTCACGATTTTGATCATAATTTATTCCCCTACAGATATCATTTGTGTCATATTTACCTGTAAGACTGAATATTGGGATCTGGATACGGGAGTATATTCTGAGGTGGGACACGCAATTAAGTTTAAGTGCTTAAAAAATTAATCTCGTATCTGGAAACAGTTGAACTTTGTGTGAAAATTTAAGTGGATCAGTATACTGACAATCTAAGTGAATCGTTTAGAACTTAAAATGTATAAAGCTTAACGGTGTTGGTGATTTGTCTCAAAAACTGATATGATCCTCTTACGCAAACTCACAAAAATATTGTATGTAAATATTTCTTTACTGCATTTCATTTCGGTTATATCAAAAATCCAAAAAGATTTTCGGTGTGTTTTAGCATAAATTTTGAAAAATTCAAAAAGATTTTAGACAACTGATGTTGAAAAGCTGTTTTTCAAAATTCCGAGTGCTGAACATGACGAACAGGTTTGAGAAAGTTTGTTTAAAATGTTTGAAATGAAAATGATATATATTCATGTGGTTCATCAGAAATTGACATGATAAATCTTTCTATTCAGGGTTGTGTCTTCAAGTGATTAGCAAAGTTTCTAAATTTGTTATATCTTATCTTTTATGAAACTTATGTTTTGGGTAGAGAATATGCAGGAGAATCAGGTTACGATACCTGAACCTGTGAAAGCCAGACTACGATCCCAGTACAAGTTGAAGGGGAGTCTGTTAGAGAAAGAGAGTCTGAAGATGCAAGAGCTAGGCATCAGAGATCCTGAAAGAGAATTGAAGATAGGATAAAGCCAGATAAAGATTCTGAAGAAAGCCCAAAGACTGATAAAGACTGAAGATTGAAAAGACTCGACACTTAAGACTCGTCAACATCTGAGGGGGAGTCTGTTAGTGCATTCATCTGTCGACTTCGTCTTATATCGAGTCTCAGTTACGTTGCGGTTTTGATCAAGACATGATGTCATCCTACTCATTGATGACATCATGAAAATGACATCAATGATGACATCACTATAACATATGCACGTGACAAGAAGACAAAATAGAATTTTATATTGTTATAAATGTTGATTTCGCTCCTAGCAACAAAAACATGAGATTTCGCTTATATGGACATGTTGAGGTTTCGCTTATATGTACATGTACATATGAGCGAAATCATCAACACTATATATAGGGTCTTGAGCGAAATCATTTGTAACACGTCTTGTTTCCGGTACCGAATTGCTGCCGAAGTGCCGTTTGACTTGTAATCAGTGTGAAATCAATATACAAGGCAAGATTTAGTAGAACAAGCTGTTTTTCGTGTTCGTTTCTTGTTATTCCGCACCTGAAACGGATTAGAACACCTCCGATTGACTCGTTCGGGTCAGCACGCGATCCTACAAAAAGGTTAGCAAAAATTTTTTATCCTTAATCGACTTCATTTATCCAAGAGGATGCCATTTTTTCAAGGACGAATACAAGACCAGAGAATATTATCAAGTAATTTTAGTAGATTCAGAATCAGTTATTATTCGGCACAATTTTAATAGTGGAGATCCTTCCAAGATTGCTTATAGTCAAGTAAAAATTTTAAAGGTTCTATCTTTCGAAGATTGGAATTCTAAGCCCTATAATTCAAAAACCCTTTCAAATTTCAGTGCTTATCCTCAATATAACTATTATGATTATCAAGATGCATGGGAATATGCATTTCTTCTAAGAAACTTTGATCATTCTTGGTTCTTTCAATTTGATGAAGATTTTTCAAATATTTATCCAAGATGGTTTATTAAATGGTTTAAATATATGGGAATTATTCCAGAAGCTTTTCCCAAAGAAATTTCAGAAGCATTGTCAAGATTCGTCGAGTATTTTCAACATGATGGAACACCAATTTTTCGAATATACTTTACAGTTTATGAGTGTTTTCAGAATTCCATGGATTTGTTTATGGACTTACAATTTTCAAGAAGAAAGTCCTACGGAACTTTCTCCTCCATTGCTCTTCAGACAATACAGATGTAAATGGTGGAATAAGTTTATTATCACAAAAGCAAATTCCCAAGCAGTTACCAAGTATTATAAGGAACTAACTACTCAATATGAAAAAAGTCTAAAGTCTCCGATTCGAGATATCAAAGCCAGCAATGAAGATCAAGAGTATATTCAAAGACTTTTAGGTTGTAATTCTCCAGAAGAAATTTTAAAGATAGTCAATGAAATTCGACAGTCTCCATCCCCTTCGAAACACTCATCTCCGGGGACTGAAGCCTTTCAAGATTCTCAAGACCCATTTGATCTGATGTAAAAAAAATAAATAAATAAAAATAAATAAATAAATAAAAAAATAAAAAATAAATAAATAATAATAATAATGATATACCGACACTTAGAGGATAGAATAATGATGGAAGAATAGTTATCTTCAAAAGTGGTGCAAAATAATTCAACAAACGGACAATCAACTTTTCTTATTTTCAAAAGTGGAGCAAATAATTCAACAAAGAGACAATCAACTTTCCAATTATAGAAGATTGTGCAACAAAGAGACAAGGAATTTTCCAATTCTTCAAAGATGGTGCAAATAATTCTCAAAGTGGACAAACAACTTTTCAACAAAAGCCATTTCATACGGAAGCTCTTTCAAGAATAAATTATGAAGACCCTTTTATTCCATCTATAAAAGGGAAGAAGATCCATGAAGGAAGACACACCTTTTCTTACATCTTCTCTTATGTATGAAAAACCCCTCAAACCCAAAACTTGTATTATCAACTTCTCTATGTTCAAAATCTTTAGATTTTCAAATTATAGTTGCTCCTCCCGATTGTAAAGAAATTTTGTAATCAAGATTCTCAATCAATAAACTTAGGTATATTTTAAATTCATATCATGCTTATTTATGTTGCCATCTCTTTAAATTAATTCATATTGTCTATA
Source organism: Helianthus tuberosus (assembly GCA_030545235.1). Lineage (NCBI taxonomy): Eukaryota > Viridiplantae > Streptophyta > Magnoliopsida > Asterales > Asteraceae > Helianthus > Helianthus tuberosus. The sequence goes on from JARYGA010023410.1 coordinate 24,307, forward strand.
TATATATATATATATATATATATATAGGGGAAGGATAAAATGAAAACCTACTGGAGTCGAAAAATACTCAAGAAACCCTTGTAAAAACTCTATGTAACATTTTTATTTTTTTTCTAAAAAAATAGGGAATGTAACATACATATATTTGAACACTTTTGTAAAAGAAAAATAAGAAAACGCCGAGTAGTTTTTTTCTTTAAATGTCAAAAATTCCATGTTACATAATATATATGTCCAAAAAAATGTAACATACAGATTTTGGGCATTTTTTTTAAAACTAGTTAACGTTTTTTATATTTTTTTATAAAAATGTTCAAATATACTGTCACACCCCAACCGATGGCGGAATCATCGGGGCGCGGCACTAGGCGAATCAGATTGCTCAAGAGAATCCATAACAACTATATTGCGATAATATTTAATACATTCGTTATCCCATACTAACAAATAATACAATCACATAAGTCATCACAGATTTCTTGTCCTCTCGAACAATACAAATCCGACAACCTAGATTTTAGTTGAGTTTCTAGACTTCCTAGCTTGATTTGATATAGCGTGCGATCTAACCTGCAACATACGTTAAAATATTTGTCAATACAAAAGTATTGGCGAGTATACAGGTTTGATATCTATAGCGTAATAGATAAAAAGTGTAGCGAATTTCCATATGCAAGAATGTAACACACGACATATATACTCTCAAAGCTGATACTACCAACTAAGTCCTCGATGCTCGAATATGCGATGGCAAACTAGACCCCGTCGGGCGCAATAGTACTATACTAGTCATGGTGGGACGTCGCGAGTATAAGCCCTAGCACATATGCAGCTAGCATCACGTATATCTATGCATAACAGTTATTCGCAAGTGATAATTCGATTGATTGAATAATTCGTTGGATAAGTTCGATTTTGCTAGGAACGTATGTTACACCCAAAATACGATTAAAAAGGGTTCAAGTATACTCACAGTGCGTATTTAGCGGGAATACAACTTGATTTGGATCGGTTGCGAGTACGTCTGCGTTAATCATTGAAGGATATAGTAAACGATGCACGGTTAAGCGAGAATAGCATTGAAAAGTCAGTCATCCGGCCGGGTGGTGCTCACCCATTCGGATGGGCTCATCCGATCGGATGGCATATGGATCTGAGTCGGATGGCTGTCATCCGGTCGGATGACAGGCTGTCCGGTCGGATTAGTGTTGACTCGTGCGGATTGTCATGTTATCCGTGCGAACAAGTGTAGCTCGTGCGGATGACATGTTATCCGTGCGGACAAGTGTAGCTCGTGCGGATGACATGTTATCCGTGTGGACAAGTGTAGCTCGTACGGATTGTCATGTTATCCCTGCGGACAAGTGTAACTCGTGCGGATTGTCATGTTATCCGTGCGGACAAGTGTAACTCGTGCGAATTGCCATGCTATCCGTACGGTCGACAGGTTATCCGTGCGGACGACAGGTTATCCGTGCGGATTGATATGTATTCCGTTCGGATGACATGTATCCGTCCGGATGACATGTTATCCGTGCGGATTACATGTGATCCGTGCGGATTACATGTGATCCGTGCGGACAACACGTCTGTTTCGCATTCTAAATACTGTTTCTGAGTGTTTATCGGAAGGAATACGTGTAGAGTTACCGGGACAGTAAAATTTCGCACTAACATTTGGAATTCCATCAGTTCTGACCCGCTCTAACGGCCGCGAATCACCCCGCTCCATCAGAACTGGCCGTTCTTGATGGTTTCTCGTGGTTAACTCGAAATCGCACAGTTCCTTGGCTAGGTACACAGATTTAGGCGAGATTTGTTATCAAAACATGTGGAAATCACCCAGATCTGAGTCGTTTATAGTGAAATGAGGCCACAACTTGAAGTTCATAAGAACTCTTGGTGACATCACCTCAAAACGCCTCAAATCAGCAGATTTCACGGTTAGAATTTGAGTTTTAAAAGATAGAATGATGTAGAATTGAGTGTAGATCGTAGAAGTACAAGTTTCTAGGTTGAAATCTTACCAGAGTTGCGAGGAAATCGAGAAAAAGGGTCCTGAAGCGTGTCCGGTCGAGTGGGAGCTGTCACATCACTTGAACAGTGGTGTGGCAGGCTATTTATAGGCAATAGAGAGGAGAAGGGAGTCACTGGTCCGGATTACTCATCCGTCCGGATTGCCATCCGTCCGGATGGCTATCCTGACGTGATGGATTTCTCCGTTTTCAATCGTTTTGATAGTTTTTGAAGTACGTGCCTTCCAAATTTAATTTATATTATTATTATATATGTATATTTATCACTAGGGGTCGTATTTACGTATCCATATTCCAAAGTTTCGTTATAACAATCGGTTTCCGTTTCGAGTGTGCGGTTATAAGCGACGTTTCACGGCCATCAAGGAGGGTAGTATCGGTCCTTTCTTGATGTCATCATGAACGTTATTGAGAGTAGTGCCATAATGACTGGCGGGGTACCACTCACTCGTATTGTCATCATAGTCACGACGACTGGAGTGATAGCACTCACCCGAGAGTCTTTGTTAGCGTTAATTGTTTACGTTCGACACATCACGGCCACTGAGGAGGGTAGAATAGGTCCTTACTCAATGCCTCCGTGAGTGCTAGTGTTTGTGACAATAGTGTAGTATAGTGATAATGTATTTTGAAAATAGGCGATTATCCTTCGAATAGCGATGTATGCGATATAGTTACATTATGATCCGAATCTCTGGTGCTAGGCGTAACGAGTATATCGAGTAGTAACAATCGCACAAAAGTGCGGGTTGTTACAGTCTCCCCTACTTTAGGAAATTTCGTCCTGAAATTAGTCCAACAGGTAGACTTTTGAGGTTTGATCTTACGTAAGTAGCGATATAGCGAGTGACTTGACCGAGAGTTGACTAACGAGAGTGCTTCGAATAAGAGGTCGATTGCGAGAGCAAGAGAGTGACGTAAGAGACAAAAGTAATATCCCATGAGTTGGCGTTCCAGAGTACCTCGTGTCACGACGAATTTTGGAAGAGTTTCCTTTTTAACGCATGGCCAACTGTGTCGATGTTAACCAACGTTGCAAGGAAGTTTAGGTTTTACACTTTTTAAGGAATTTGAAGATGAAAACTGGAATTACGAAAACTCTCTTATGCCATGGGTTCAACTGAATTCGATGTTGAACCAACGTCTTACAAAAAAAAAAATTGTTTTGATATTGCAAAAGTTTTTAAAGAAAACTGGACTTATGAGGCTTCCCTTGGGCATGGAGTTAAGCTGATTCGATGTTACCTCCACATTGCGAGGAAATTTCACTTGTCCAATGGTTTTAATAAAAGTTCTATAAAAATCTGTTTCTAACAGTTTAAAAGGTTAATTATCATCGAGCCCCACTTGGCACTTTCTCATGAAAGTTTGGTAATATGGTTAAAACACTTATATATAGGAAGTACCAACGGCGTATCCACCATGTTTCTCCATATCACTTCCGTTTCGTGAGGCGGTGTCATGTGGGCCGATATGACACAGATAGAATTTGCGCTTACTCGGCCCAATCGATAGGAAGTCGGACCGAGTATAGGATAGAATCGAATTGGTTAAACCATCGAGTTGAATTGCGAATGTAGCTGTAGCAGCGTGCGCGAGTAGCCTGATGACACGAAACGCTTACGTGTCGTGTCTGGATGGGCGTCGAGCGGTAGACGATAAGCGATTAGCGCGATGTCAATTAGATTCCATATTGAACCCGCATGGCACGTTTCCACGAGAGTTTGCTATCATGGTGAAACACCACGTTTAACCAGGTTAGTTTTGCCTCGTGAAGCGATGTCATGCGTACTGTAACGAACACCATGAGTGAATAAGCGGTAGACTATACACGATAAGCGATTAGGTTATTAAGCGAATAACACAGCACCAACAATGACGGCGATGGTAAACGAATTACGATATGCGGCAGTTGTTGCGTTGCAAGCGATGTAGGTAAGCGCGATTTATGCGGTTCGATTTGATTGATTAGCACCACAGAGTTTAACTAACATCAGACCCCACATGGCCTTTTTCCACGAAAGTCCGCTGGTATGACTAAAACACCTTGCTTTAACCATAAGAGCTTCATCTCGTGAAGCGAGGTCATGTGTGCTAACATCACAGATAATGGTAGGAGATAGCGATGGATTGATACACAGCAAGCGATATAGATTCACATAATAAGCGATAGAGATTGCGAGATACATATGTTAAGCGATTGCGATTTGTCGAGTTCGAGTCTTGTTTCGAATAAGCCTAACGTTACGTTACGTTACGTTACGTTACGTTACGTTACGTTACGTTACGTTACGTTACGTTACGTTACGTTACGTTACGTTACGTTACGTTACGTTACGTTACATTACGTTGCGACGCATCACGGTGATCGAGGAGGGTAGAATAGGTCCTCACTCCGACAACATCGCGAGCGTTAATGTGCTTGATGAGATTGGTTGCTATAGACTTACGACCAGTCTTGCGTCGATGCAATTGCCCTGCGAGGTAGACTCCTCAGAGTCCATCGATGAGGTGATTGCATTGCGTTTGTAGACTTACGACAAGTCTTGCGATGATGCGATTCAGTTGTTACGCCTTGCGATTGAGTGTAGTGTGTTGAAAATAATCACAATAGTATAACAGGTCTAATAACGTTCAACTCCACGTGGCACTTTCTTCATGAAATTTCGGTAGTATGATAAAGCACACCTTGCTTTACCCCTATTACTTAAATCTCGTGCTTCGGTGTCATATTTTGTTGAAACGCTATGGCACCTTAGAATTTACTACGACCTCCGTGCACTGACCCAAATAATCCCGTGTGCACCCGTGATTAATCGTTCCTTGCACGTTTATCGTACCTCGTTCTAAGAGTGTAGTGAGGGTAAAACACATTATTTCGTGATATAATATATAGTATGTGTGTGAATCTAGTCTAAGGGTGACGATTAAGGAGTGAAAGAGAGAACGAAGACGAGAGTTAGCATTACGCATAGTGGCAATATCGAGTAGTGGAGTAGGTTCAAAACTTAGAAATTAACGTCGAAAATTGTATCATTACAACTTTATCCTACGCTTGCTAGATGTTTGATGCTGAAGACTTTTGCTGGAGCCGTTGTTGTTGTACTCAGGTTCACGGTTCGATGCGGCAGTTGCGAGTGAAGTGACGGTAACGGTTGCAGTTATTGCAATATCGACAGTCAGCCCCAACTGGATGATGATAGGTACATGAGTAACACTGAGGATGAGCTCTAGTGTAGGCTCGTTTTGGAAACATCGGAACTGTTCGAATAGGTTTCGGTTGCAGCAGTTCGGTTGTTGATGAGCTCGGGCTTGAAGTCTTTCGTTTGCGGCTGGGTTTGTCAGTGTCTTGCGAAGAGATGTCGTTGTTGGAGGATTCGTTTGAGGACTCACTTGCAGAATCTTTGGCTGAATTGTCGGAAGATCCGTCGGCAGATTTGTCAGAAGAATCGGCAGCTGGTTCGTCCGATGAATCGTTAGCAGATTCGTTAGAAGAATCGCCAGCAGATTTGTCAGAAGTTTCGTCGGTAGATTCATTAGAGGATTCGTCTACATGTTCGCCTGAAGGATTAATGGCGATTGCTTGATGATCTTGCTTGACAGGATTCCTCGAGAACAACCCTTCCATGAGTCGTTTGTTGTTGATTTCTGCGGCCAAGCAGTAGGTTTCTTCGATGGTAGCAGGTCTTGCAGCTTCGACAAAATCACCCACACACTCGAGCAAGCCACGGATGTACTTCGCGATGGCTTTCTCTGGAGTGTTGACTTGACTTGGGCAGATTATACTAAGCTGTTTGAACCTTGCGGTGTAGCCAGTATTGTCACCTTCGGTTTGCTTGATTTCCCAAAATTCGTTTTCTAGCCTCCGGATTTCGTAAGGGGGACAGTACTCTTTCTTCATGAGCTCTTTCAGCTCATCCCAAGAGAGAGCGTAAGCTGCGGAGATTCCACGTTTGTTACGTTCGGCGGTCCACCAGTCGAGTGCTCGTGATTGAAATACCCCGGTAGCGCAAGTAGTACGGAAACTATCAGGGCACCCACTTTGACGAAGGGTAACTTCGATAGAATCGAACCACTGAAGTAGTTGAGGTACACCTCCTTCACCCGTGAACTCCATCGGGTCACAGGCTTTGAAGTGTTTGTAGAGTAAAGTAGATTGCGGTGCTTCCTTCTTGGAGTCTTCCGAGGCTCGAGAGTTGCTGAGAGAGTGCACTTGAGCGGCAATTCGAGGAATAAGCTTTGCCACTTCTTTAGTCACAAGTGATGCAATCCTCTTATTGGCACTTCGTTTGGCTCTCCTCCTAGCTACTTGTCTCGAGGTAGAGTTGTTGGAAGGCATCTAGACAGGAAGAGACTTGGAGTGAGATTCGATCATAATGATTTTTGAGTTTTGCGATGCGATTGAGCGCGTTCAAAACTTGATGCGATAGTATAGTAGTAATGCGAATCACATAGGAGCCATATAGGAGACACGAAGTTCCTAAGTTCTCACACAGTGACTTGTTTGTTTATACGTATATATATATATTTATATATTTGTAATTTGTAATCATACACATACAGGTCGATTTAGAATATGCAAGGACGTGTTGTGGTGAGAAAACGATAGCGAAGGCGATAGATTATGCATTAGTTTTGTTGCGAACATTCGGGTTTCGTTTTAGATTGCGATAGCTGTGCGAGTTGTGTGTTTATAAAGTAGGGAGTGAAAATCGTTAAATCGAGAAATCGATAAAGCATAAAGTTTCAAAATGTAAACAAGTTTCCAACCAGTTGTAAGGTTGGCGGGTCGTATAATAGAGTGCCTTGGGTGTTTAGGCGTCGACTACCCAAGGTAGCCCAATTATTTTTAACGAGTTCGTGCGCGCGTGTTGACCTAGAAGACTCCATGCTTCCACTGGGATGCAGCTCATGGCATTCATCTTCCTAGTCATCGCATGGCTCGAGTTATCGTGATAGTCGAGTCCTTGGTGAGAGCTTTTGAAAACCAATTTAGAGAGTGGAACGGCCTATTAAGGTACGGGTTTCACCCCTGACTTAACAGCTTCGCTCCTAATTGTGGTTATACTCTTCGAATAAATTCGCGAGCTCCACTAGATTTCAAAATGGAGACTTTCGTCGAGATGTGGATGTCACTCCTAACTCAATGAAAGGTTCTCATGCTAGAAAAATGCGCTGAGTGAGCAATCCTATCGAGAGTTCTTGGTTTTCACACCTGATCTCGACTGGATCGCTCGGTTTCGTTATGCGAGTATTTTCGAAAACATGTGTATTGTGTCGGCCTTAGGAAAGGCTAAGTAGTATTTCAGCCTTAGGAAAGGCTCCTTCGTGTGAAGTGGTAGTATGCGGTGTTCACACAAGGTTGTAGCTTTTAACAATTTCGATCGAGAGTATCAAGTAGGCCCGATACGAGCCCTACTGGGTTCGTACGAGTCGGCCTGTTGGTACTTAGACTATAGACTAGGTCAATTTCTAACACGTCGACCCGGACTAGGTCGAGTCTGGCCTAATTCCCTATAGTTATGGCTCTGATACCAATCTGTCACACCCCAACCGATGGCGGAATCATCGGGGCGCGGCACTAGGCGAATCAGATTGCTCAAGAGAATCCATAACAACTATATTGCGATAATATTTAATACATTCGTTATCCCATACTAACAAATAATACAATCACATAAGTCATCATAGATTTCTTGTCCTCTCGAACAATACAAATCCGACAACCTAGATTTTAGTTGAGTTTCTAGACTTCTTAGCTTGATTTGATATAGTCTGCGATCTAACCTGCAACATACGTTAAAATATTTGTCAATACAAAAGTATTGGCGAGTATACAGGTTTGATATGTATAGCGTAATAGATAAAAAGTGTAGCGAATTTCCATATGCAAGAACGTAACACACGACATATATACTCACAAAGCTGATACTACCAACTAAGTCCTCGATGCTCGAATATGCGATGGCAAACTAGACCCCGTCGGGCGCAATAGTACTATACTAGTCATGGTGGGACGTCGCGAGTATAAGCCCTAGCACATATGCAGCTAGCATCACGTATATCTATGCATAACAGTTATTCGCAAGTGATAATTCGATTGATTGAATAATTCGTTGGATAAGTTTGATTTTGCTAGGAACGTATGTTACACCCAAAATACGATTAAAAAGGGTTCAAGTATACTTACAGTGCGTATTTAGCGTGAATACAACTTGATTTGGATCGGTTGCGAGTACGTCTGCGTTAATCATTGAAGGATATAGTAAACGATGCACGGTTAAGCGAGAATAGCGTTGAAAAGTCAGTCATCCGGCCGGGTGGTGCTCACCCATTCGGACGGGCTCATCCGATCGGATGGCATATGGATCTGAGTCGGACGGCTGTCATCCGGTCGGATGACAGGCTGTCCGGTCGGATTAGTGTTAACTCGTGCGGATTGTCATGTTATCCGTGCGAACAAGTGTAGCTCGTGCGGATGACACGTTATCCGTGCGGACAAGTGTAGCTCGTGCGGATGACACGTTATCCGTGCGGACAAGTGTAGCTCGTACGGATTGTCATGTTATCCGTGCGGACAAGTGTAGCTCGTACGGATTGTCATGTTATCCGTGCGGACAAGTGTACCTCGTGCGGATTGTCATGTTATCCGTGCGGACAAGTGTAACTCGTGCGGATTGACATGTTATCCGTACGGTCTACAGGTTATCCGTACGGACGACAGGTTATCCGTGCGGATTGATATGTATTCCGTCCGGATGCCATGTATCCGTCCGGATGACATGTTATCCGTCCGGATTACATGTTATCCGTGCGGATTACATGTGATCCGTGCGGATTACATGTGATCCGTGCGGAAAACACGTTTGTTTCGCATTCTAAATACTGTTTCTGAGTGTTTATCGGAAGGAATACGTGTAGAGTTACCGGGACAGTGAAATTTCGCACTAACATTTGGAATTACATCAGTTCCGACCCGCTCTAACAGCCGGGAATCACCCCGCTCCATCAGAACTGGCCGTTCTTGACGGTTTCTCGTGGTTAACTCGAAATCGCACAGTTCCTTGGCTAGGTACACAGATTTAGGAGAGATTTGTTATCAAAACATGTGGAAATCACCCAGATCTGAGTCGTTTATAGTGAAATGAGGCCACAACTTGAAGTTCATAAGAACTCTTGGTGACATCACCTCAAAACGCCTCAAATCAGCAGATTTCACGGTTAGAATTTGAGTTTTAAAAGATAGAATGATGTAGAATTGAGTGTAGATCGTAGAAGTACAAGTTTCTAGGTTGAAATCTTACCGGAGTTGCGAGGAAATCGAGAGAAAGGGTCCTGAAGCGTGTCCGGTCGAGTGGGAGCTGTCACATCGCTTGAACAGTGGTGTGGCAGGCTATTTATAGGCAATAGAGAGGAGAAGGGAGTCACTGGTCCGGATTACTCATCCGTCCGGATTGCTATCCGTCCGGATTGCCCATCCGTCCGGATGGCCCATCCGGTCCGTTTTCGATCGTTTTGATAGTTTTTGAAGTACGTGCCTTCCATATATAATTTATATTATTATTATATATGTATATTTATCACTAGGGGCCGTATTTACGTATCCATATTCCAAAGTTTCGTTATAACAATCGGTTTCCGTTTCGAGTGTGCGGTTATAAGCGACGTTTCACGGCCATCAAGGAGGGTAGTATCGGTGCTTTCTTGATGTCATCGTGAACGTTATTGAGAGTAGTGCCACAATGACTGGCGGGGTACCACTCACTCGTATTGTCATCATCGTCACGACGACTGGAGTGATAGCACTCACCCGAGAGTCTTTGTTAGCGTTAATTGTTTACGTTCGACACATCACGGCCACTGAGGAGGGTAGAATAGGTCCTTACTCAATGCCTCCGTGAGTGCTAGTGTTTGTGACAATAGTGTAGTATAGTGATAATGTATTTCAAAAATAGGCGATTATCCTTCGAATAGCGATGTATGCGATATAGTTACATTATGATCCGAATCTCTGGTGCTAGGCGTAACGAGTATATCGAGTAGTAACAATCGCACGAAAGTGCGGGTTGTTACATATACGTATGCTACATTCCCTATTTTTTTTGGAAAAATATAAAAATGTTACATAGGGTTTTTCTTGAGTTTTTTCAACTCAAGTGAGTTTTCTTTCTATATATATATATGGGAAGGATAAAATGAAAACTCACTTGAATTGAAAAAACTCAAGAAACCCTTGTAAAAACCCTATGTAACATTTTTACCTTTTTACTAAAAAAACAGGGAATGTAATATACATATATTTGAACACTTTTGTAAAAGAAAAACAAAAAAGTGTCGAGTAGTTTTTTTTTAAACGTCAAAAATTCCATGTTACATAATATATATGTCCAGAAAAATGTAACATACAGATTTTGAACATTTTTTTTAAACTATTCAACGCTTTTTACATTTTTTTATAAAAAATGTTCAAATATATGTATGTTAAATTCCTTTTTTTTTAGAAAAATATAAAAATGTTACATAGGGTTTTCTTGAGTTTTTTCAACTCAAGTTATTTCTTTCCTATAATTCACCTATATATATATATATATATATAGGAACATGATCAGGAGAGAACGCCTCAAAGTGTGAGAACGGTGAGAACGATTTTCTCAGCCACAAGATCTTTGTGGTTTGTGGCTTAGATTGATGCGGTGTCATTTTTGTAAATAATAGGGGCCTTGGAACTAACAGGAGGGGTAAAATAGGAAGATCCAAGCAAATGTGCACATGCTAATCACATGCCATATCCCCCATCATATTTAAACGATAATAACTTTTTTATACGTGATTATTTTTCGAAAAAAAAATACACCATAAAACTCAGCGTTTTTTTTATCTTTCCAACGAGTATACTATTGATATACTTTTCAAAAAAAAAAATTACTGAGTTTTATGACGTTTTTCTGAACTGAGTGTTTTATGGCGTTTTAGACTAGGTATTTTCATGGCGTTTTTCTAAACTTGCTCCACAATAGCGCATCCCACATAATAACGCATGCCAAATATTAGAGCATCTGTTAGAGCATCTAGTACTAGAGCATCTATTAGAGCATCTAGTACTAGAGCATCTATTATCTGATTAGCGCATAACAATAGAGCATCTACTGCTGCTCTATTCTGCATTGCTTGCATACTGCATTTGTTTTCTAAGCCTATATTTCTAACAATGTTTTTCTGAACTAGGTGTTTTTATGGCGTTTTAACTAGGTATTTTCATGGCGTTTTTCTGAGCTGAGTGTTTTATGTCGTTTTCAACTGAGTTTTTTCATGGCGTTTTTCTGAACTAGGTGTTTTTATGGCGTTTTAACTAGGTATTTTCATGGCGTTTTTCTGAACTAAGTGTTTTATGGCGTTTTCAACTGAGTTTTTTTTCATGGCGTTTTTCTGAACTGGGTGTTTTATGTCGTTTTTAACTGGGTATTTTTCATGGCGTTTTCCTGAATTGGGTGTTTTTATGGCGTTTTATTTGAACAGCCAGTTCATGTGAGTGGGTTTTTTTTTTTACAATATTACCCGTTGGTGTAATTTAGCATCAATGCCACATGTCACCACCAAAATCGATCTCACCGTTCTCACACTTTTCACCGTTCTCTCTAAATCCTGACCCTATATATGTATATAGGATTAGGTTCAAGAGTGAACACTAGTGTAGTTTGCGAACTGAGAGAACTAATCCTGGTCATACATGTGTGTAGATCAATGGCCAAGATTTGATGATGAAATACACTAGTGTATTTTACGATTTAATGATGAAATCCTAGCCATCCACCTGTGTAAATCAATGGCCAAGATTTGTTCACTCAGTTCGCAAATACTCTACTGTTCACTCTAGAACTCAACCTTATATATATACATATATACATATATATATATATACATACACACACACATATATATATATATATATATATATATGGTTTGGATCGTGTGAGAAGCATTAGACTAATTAAAAAAACTTGAGAAACATTCTACACCACACAATTTCCTTAAGCAAAAATGCAAAAAAAAAGTTTTTTTTTTTTTTTGGAAAAAATGAGAGCTTTTTCTTTCAAATTATTTTTCAGGAATTTATAAACATGGATATATCATCAATCTTTTATATATATATATATATATGTATATACGTGTTTAAAATTGAAAAATAAATATTGTACATCTATGATTGAGTTGAATGATTTAGGTTTAGCTTTAGGGTTTAGCATTAGGGATTAGTTTTAGTGTTTAACATTAGGGTTTAAGGTTTAGCTTTAAGATTTAATGTTTAGCTTTAGGGTTTAGTATAGGTTTAGCCTTAGGGTTTAGGGTTTAGATTTAGGGTTTAGGGTTTAGAGACTTTGGTTATTTTTTCTCGAGTCGATCCCAATGTCGTTGGAATGAGTTCAATTAGCATTTGTTTGACACGGTTTCCTACACTTCTTAGGTTAAGGATATGTATTTTTCATAATATAAACATATGTATAGTTTAAAAATTGACTATGTACATATGTATATAATTCAAAACTGACAATATCCATATATGTATATATGCAAAAAAAAAAAAAAAAAAACCTCTTAAAAACGTGCGATTATAATTAAAAAATATTCGCTTTGAGAAAATGCATGGTCCATAATGCTTCTCAAGTTTTTCAAATAGGAAGATCTTCTCTTATGATCCATACTATATATATATATATATATATAGGACAAAGATCCGTTAGGAACCACCCTTTATTGCGAGAACCGCGAGAACCAGTGTGAACACAAACAGTAATTCCTAAAAAAATCTAAAAAACACCCAAAATTTTTTTTTATTTTTTTACTATTTTTTTTTTGAAAAAATCGCTATATTTTGTTAATAAAAAAAATAAAAAAAATTTCAAAAAAAAAAAATTTCGAGTAACAGTTATCCATGCACATGTGCATATGTATCATTTCTTTGTCAAATTCCGTAATTCATTACAAATAATAGTCAATTGCACTTTCATTTACACTACCACGTGTAATACACTACTTTTTACGTTAACAATGTTAGAAATGCACATGTGCATCTATATGTATCAACATGAAATAAGGTGTTTTGGTACACTACTTTCTCTTTCATCTATCATTCCATCCATAATACACAAGCATGCACATGTGCATTTTTGTCATTTCTTTGGCAAATTCCGTAATTCATTACACATATTAGACAATTGAACTTTCATTTACACTACCATAAGTAATACACTACTTTTTACATTACCAATTTTAGAAATGCACATGTGCATTTATATGTATCAACATGAAATAAGGTGTTTTGGTACACTACTTTGAATACACTTTCCTTTTCATGTATCACACCATCCATAATACACTACCATTACCTCCTACCATCCATAATACAATACCATTACCTCCTACCATCCATAATACAATACCATTAACAATATTTTCACTTTATTACATGTATGTAAACACTATTTATACCATCCAATCAACATATTACATCAAAAATTGACAACTATAACCAAACCATCAACCACTAGATATAACTAACCAAAAAACATGTATATGTGCCTACTTCTCCATTCAAAATCACAAACTTTTTGTACCAAAACACGTTATATCATGGTTATACCTAATGATGCACATGTGCATTTTGAATATTGGTAATGTAAAAAGTAGTGTATTACTAATGGTATTGTAAATTAAAGTGCAATTGTCTATTCCTGATAACGTATTACCGAATTTGTTGAAGTAATGATACATATGCACATGTGCATGGATAACTGTTACTCGAAAAAAAAAAGTTTTTTTTTTTTTTTTTTTTATGGTAACGAAATATAGCGATTTTTTTTTAAATATTAAAAAAAAAAAAATTTGAGTGCTTTTTTGATTTTTTTTAGATTTTATTTTGTGTTCACATTGGTTCTCGCGGTTCTCGCAATAAGGGTGGTTCTCGCATGAACCTTACCCTATATAACCCTATATATATAGGGTTAGGTTCATTTGTGAACAACTCCCTTGATTGTGAACAATAGTACACTATTCCTAACCCTTGATAATCAATACACATGTGTAAATCAATAGTCAAAATTTGATGATATTTTACAATTTGATAATGTAAATCAATGGGCTGGATTTGTTCACTCGATCAGTTCATAAATACACTAGTGTTAACTCTAAAACCCCACCATAGGGTAAGGTTTATTTGAGAGCCACCTTTATTGTGAGAACCATGAGAACCAATGTGAACACACCAAAAAAACCTAACACCCCCCCCCCCCCCAAGCTAAATGCTAAAAACTAAATCCCCCAAAAACCTAAAAAAAAACTAACCCAACGGGTATTTCTTTTTGTTATCTATGCATACCTTTATACATTTCAAATTTGGCATACCTTTTTGTTATCTATGCATTTGGGTATTTCTTTTATAGAGATCGGGTACTTTTTATTATACATTATAGTTATTTGAGACATTTTTATGGTGGTTATGATAAATGTAGATGATTAATAGTTAACCGTCGTGTTTTAGGTCGGTACACCCAACGGGTATACCTGAAACCTTCATGTATGCCAAATAACCGACGGATAATTACCGAAATATATACCCAATGGGGTTTTAGACCGGATATGAGATCGACAAGCTTTATAATCAGGTATATATGGTATTTGGTTTGCCTAAACCTATTCCAAATCAGACCCGTTACCGTACAGACCTTCATGTACTGTGAACGTACATGTATATGGAAACACATTATAAGTTTATAACTTGCTATGCATAACTTGTTCTCCCTCCATGCCCTCTTATTATTATCCAAATAACTTGTGTATTTCCTATATATTAGTTACCAAATTTACTTTTCCACACAAAACCACTATTCATTTTAGTTTTGACTTTTATTAACTATTTTTTTGCTTTGCTTTGCTTTGGCTTTCTTTTTTGCTTTTATTTTTTAGACTATGGGGTATACTTTCACGCCCCTTAACTACATGTAGGCATCACATCACATACTTGACCCTCTTTCACTTCACCTCACACCAAGAAAATGGTTTAACCCCATTAACGCCCCTTAAATTAATTAAAATACATATATATAGCATGTTGTTGTGTGTGTGTGTGCAAATTTTGCAATGCTTGATTCTCTTCCTCTCTCACCTAGTTAACTTCTTAACATGTGAAGCTTTTAATGCCTCTTAACACTCTTCAGGAGCGGTTTAACAGGTGTTAACGGATGCCAACTAGGATTAACACCTATGGGTGTTAGAGTATACCAGGTGACCTTAGTTCTAATAACTTTCAATCTTTCATTACCTATAACAACAAACACCATAAGACCAAAGGGTATGGTGAGGATAGTCCCCAAAGGGGCCATCCGCAACGTAGGCGCCAAGTAAGCAAAGGTGGAGGATCATCCCCTTGGGGACTACCCAAGGGTGTGGTGGATGGTCCTCCCCTATTTTTTATTATTATTTATTTATTTAATTAATTAATTAAAACAAAGTAAATTAAAATAAAAAATTTACATTTAAATAAAACCTAAAAAAAAACAACCACCTAAAGTTACATTTAAATAAAAACTAAAAAAAACACACTTAAAAAAAACCTGAAGTTACATTTAAAAAAAACTACACTCCCCCACTCCATTTTTTCCTAATTTTTTCCTTCATCATTTGTAAAATGGGACGGTCTTCTGGTGGATATTCGCTAAGGTCAGTGGTCATTATTTTCCGTTCCTCCAACTGCTGCGCTTCTTCTTGCCTCCTTTGCTTCTCCTCGGCTTGTGTTTTTTTTTTCACCTTTACCTTATCGGTTTGCGTCTCGGTAAAGGTTTGGTTGAATGCTTTCAACTCGGCCATAATATCTTCCAACTTCGAACCACCACCACATCCTGATGCGGCTTGTTTCCTTTTTCAGCCGCTATCTTTTTACTTTTGTCCCTTCCTGGGGGACGTTCTTCACTCCAATCGGCTCCTCCTCATACTCGGGCTCGTCATTGATATTTATTTGGCAACGACCGGTTGAGCCTCCAACGCTATAACTTCCTGACTCGGAAGTTTTAGACCGTTTGGTTGCTCGTTTCGCCCTTGCAACCTCATTTGGAGTTCCCTTCCATTTTGGATGATCCTTTAAAATGTGCCAAGCACGTACATGTGGGAAAGAAGGTTTGTTGTCATTTTCGTATAAACGCAACGCTTCATTGAAAACATTTTCGTTGTTCCACCCACTCGATTTGTTGGCGAGCGTTGTGTTATAAAACCCACAAAAGCGTTGGATCAATGCATTCATCTTGCGCCACTTGGAGCTGATAGAATCAACGGTTCTGTACTCGCCTTGTTCCATAATCGCGTGGAATATATCAAGGGCTTCTTGCCAAAACCCATCGCTTTGTTGATTGTTACCTACAAGTTAGTAACAATAATAATAATATTTTCTAACAAAAATATAATGTACAAATAATATTTAATAACAATAATAATATAATGTACAAAAAATTATTTTTTACCGATTATAGAAGACGTTGACGAGCCAATATATGCCTTCGTCAACGCCTCTTCCTCAATTTTTGACCGTTGCCGTTGTTGTTGTTTGGCGGCTGCGTCTTCTTTTTTACCATTTCCCTTTGTATTTTTCTTTTTTGAAGGTTCAGGTTGCGTTTCTAGCACAACCTCTACGTCATCATCTTCTTCCTCGATTTGTGTTGGACGTGCTTGTGGCGGTGGTTGATATGGCATATTTAGCGGGTTTTGCATAAGTTGCTGCATTTGATATGGCATTTGCATTTGGTTAAACGGAATGTTGGGTTGTTGCATTTGCATTTGGTTGAACGGAATGTTGGGTTGTTGCATAGGGTATTGGTTTTGTTGGTTGAAAGCGTTGGACATTTGTTGGTAACCCGCAAAAGTGTTTTCCATGACGGGTGTGTAGCCGGGTGACGAAAACGGGAGTGAACTTGAGTTGGGATTATTTGGGTTGTAGGGATCCATAATTTTTTTTAAGGTTGGGAGAGAATTTTTTATAAAAGTGGAAGGTTTTGGTTAAAAAATAGGGTGAAAAGGTGGATTATATAGTGGTGGGGGTGATTTTTTTTTTTTCATAAAATAAGAAAGTTACCGTTAGGGGGGGGGGGTGGGGGCACAATTTTCAAACCTTTGGTCCGTCTCTAACGTCTCGGAGAGGACGCACAAGCCGCGACGAGCCCCAGGGGATGGTGTGTGACGACCCACTTTGAGGGCGACGGGCCCCATACCCGGTGGTCTAAGGGGAAATAGTGTCAGGCAGACAGCTACCTGGCACCTACTCATTAGTCGTTATTTTTTCTATTTAACTTTTAAACCTTCAGCTTCGCTAATATACGTGTTTAACCCCTTTGTTTAAAAAAAAGTTTTATTTTTATTGGCTAGCTTTGTTTATATTCGTCTTTAGTTCCCCTACTTTAACTTTAGTAGTGTACATGTTTAGTCTCTTTACTTTTATTATTTTTAGTAACTGATCATCGATTTTTATATTTTTCTTTTAAACCTTAAACTTCCAAACACCATGAGGGGGAATAGTGTCAGGCAGAGCTACCTGACACCTCCACATTGGTCGTTACTTTTCTATTTATCTTTTAAACCTTCAGCTTCGCTAATATACATGTTTAGCCCCTTGTATTTTTTAATTTGTTTGTTAACTTTGTTTATATACGTTTTAAACTACATGGAGGGGAGGGGAATAGTGTCTGGCACTCCTCCATTGGTCTTTTGCCCTCAGTTCAAATTTACAGTGTTGTTATTTTTTTTTTACTGTTAAATAATGATTTTGCTCCCAGTGTAAAATTGTAGTCATGTCATTGTTTTTTTATGGTAGTGTTTTGTTTTAATTGGTTGACTAGGTGTAACTTTTATTTGTGTCACGACTACCTGGCACACACTCATTTGTCCTAAAAATTTACAATATTACTCACAGTTTAAAATTATAGCATTTCCATCGTTTTAGTTTCTTATAGCAAAAGTATGGTAGTGTTTTGTATTAATTGGTTGATTCAATGTATGTTTTTAGATCGTGTTATAAGTAGTATGTACAAGTAACGAAAACACATACATACATGTTATGAGAGAAAATTATTCTACTTAGTGCCTCGCAACGCATGCGGGTCAAAAACTAGTTAATAAAATGTACCAACTCATCCAACTTAGTCTATTGGCAACCAGATCAGATTATAGATTAAGGGTTATATTTATTAAGCCAACTACTTTTGTATTGCTACACCTAAAAGATAAACATAGTTTTCTTTCTAATGGTTTATCTACTTAACAAACTAAATTCGTAAAGTCTTGTGTCGATACATAAATGTCTTACAACAACTTCGGTTATTTCTTAGAAACTGAAACAAGACAATTCATTTTAAGATTCAACACGTTAAAGTAGTCAATTATTTGATATTTTATAAACTAAATTCAACATGTTGAACACTTCAAAATGAAATGCACTTCTATATGGAATTCTTTAAAAAGACCATAGAAAATTTAGCGGTCAAGATAATAATCCGGTCAAAGAATCAGAGTCACAAACTATGTTTGGAAAAGGGAATTGTATATGTTTGAAAAAGGGAGCTGTATTGATAATATTGTTAGTTTTGAAACAACAACCTACTAGCCTAATAGCAAATAATAAAAGAAAGAGATGTAGGGAGAAAAAGACTGATATTTCATTGATAGACATGTCTAATATAAGAGGTACAATGTAGTATATATAGGAGAAGAAAACTTAGAGAATAAGTCAGTCTATTTTAGGAGTTGATAACCATAATAATATAATAATATATTTATAATACTCCCTCTTGGTTATCAACTTAATACGCTTTGAGATGTTGACTCGTTAGAAAACTTGCTAGAAAAACCCAGTGGGACAAAACCTCAGCTAAGGGAAAAAGAGTGCAACGCGTATTTTCTTCTCATGATACTTCTGGATCATGTGTGTTGCCTCATTAAAAACCTTACTAAGAAAACCCAAATGGGACCAGTGAGGGAAAAAGAGTGCAACTTGAATAAGTCTGCCCCTCATTTTAACATGTATCCTGTTGTGTGTCCATCTTCCTTGAAAGTTGTACAAAGCTTTTGCAGCCAATGATTTGTCGATTGATCCCTTAATGTGCAATCTTTTATGTTGAGCAAAGTTGTATAATCTTCTAACGAGACTTTAGGTGTCTCCTTCCAAAAAATATCATATGTTCACGACTGTTTTTTTTTTTTTTTTTTGTCACATTCCTACATCTACAAGACTAACCAAACTTGTTTTGATAGGTTAGTAAAATATAATCAAATATCGTTTATACCTGAAATATTTCTTTGAGCTCATTCCAATGTCTCTTCGCTTGACAAAGGTTATATCATAACAATAAGCTCAAGTGAAAGATATTATAACCATACATAGCTAGCAAAACATATTAATGCACTTATGCATTTAACGATGGTACTTATAGAATGAAAATCTCTACTTTGGTAGGAGATGATAATATGCATTTCTTATAACAAATGACTTAACAAACTTTAACATACTTTAAGGTTCAACTATGTCCATACTAAAATATCCAAACATCATCTTCTAGATGTACTTGAGGGATTGGTAAAATATAATTACATATATACTCGAATTGTAGTTCGAGTAATAATTAGATCGTGCCAAGGTCATTTAGAAATCTTCCCTCTAAAAACTCGATGATGCCTAGACATCATTATCGTAAATTGCGATTATAGTGAACTTTTAAAAGTAGAATGTTGATGGAACATGGCTAATTTAATCAAACTTATATCCCTCTTTATCCGAATATCTCGAGTTGTACAACACTCGTATCGACTATTTAGTCCATACGTATTTTGTCAGCTTCATATAATACGTTCTTGAGGTTTTGATATCATTAATGCTTCTAGCATTATCAATCCATGAAGGAATTCTTTTCATTTTATCCAAATATGCATGTGCTTTCACTCTTTAGAAGTTTTGCTACATAAATTTGCCCATTTAACACATAGATATCTATTTTATATGTAAAAATGTCATGAACACTTACTTTTATCTCCAAAATCTATATTGTACCATGCGTGTACACTATTTATTGAGATATCACAATCACTTGGTACAAGTTTTCTATGTATGTTTCTTGGTGCACAAGTATTACATCGTTAAGATGTTTCAATTAACCTTTTAAGCACTCAATTTCTTTAGAAACTCATTAGGAGTTCCAGTTATATCCAACATGTAAAATAATCATAATCTATTCAAATCCGAATATGTATAAATGATCACATTGTTCTCGAGAACCTACTTTACATGACCTACATAATTTAATCCTTCAGGATGACCTACATAATTTAATCCTTCAGGACTTTCATGTAAACTTTCAGTATCAAGTGATACATAACATTCATAAGACGAATATCAATTCTATCTTTATATTACCAGACTAATAAAATATTGGAAAGTCATTGCATCCACCACTAGAGAATGTGTCTTTTTATAATCAATCATGGGTTTTTGCGAAAATCCTTGTGCCACCAATTTTGCCTTATCTCATTTAATTTGATTTTCACATAATTCGCATAAAAGACTCATTTGTATCCAACATACTTTACAAATTCAGTTGTATAGACTGTTGGTTCAAAAACTTTCCATTTCATTAGAGAATTCAACTCTGCCTTATTCACGTCTTTTCGCTTTTGGCCAATCATTTCTCATAGGCAGATCTTAAATTTTGATCCTCGTTATTTAACCATTTCAAGCGCTACATTATATACAAAAGTATAACGACATCGATTTTAATTTCGATTCCATACATTTCTAGACATGATATAACTCGAGATCTATTTATTTTTCAGGTACCTGAGGTTCTTCTTGAACCGTCATGTTCTACTGTCACTTCGGGAGACCTTTTACTACACCTCGACTTGACCAACTTCATATCTTGCTCCAATTTTCGAGGAATTTTATTATTGGAATCAACTAGTCTACCACGCTTTAGGCGTGCAATAGACCCATTACAATATATGTGGTTGTCCTCTTGGGACACAAATATAACTGGAGCATAAGCAGTTGATTATGTGACTTACTTAATTACTCTATTTAGGTCAATAAACTTTTCTGGTAATTTGTTCTTTAATATTGGTAAATGAATTATCCTTTGAACTTTGGGTTCACCTTTTATAGTCTGAGGATCAAGATGACATGATAATTCATTCCACTTTTCACTTTCCAACTGCTGTTATCTCCCCTTATTGTTGGGAACATTCATTAACTAAAGTAAAAAACCAATGAGCCGTAAGCAAATCTCTCACCAATGGCTTTAAGTATTTAATCATAGACAAATTTTTTTTACCCAACATATATTCTCAACCCTTTTAGAGGTCCCAGCATTGTGCTAGTGGTGGATCAATATTACATATAATGCACAACCAAAATCTTAGAAGGGACGTATTTGGTTTTTGACCAAAAACCAACTATAACGGGGAAGTATGATGACATATTGGCTTGATGTGAATTAATGTTCATGTAAAATCACATGTACCCAAATACAAATATGAACTATTGCTCTTATGCTAGTTGGCTTTGCAATCAATTGTGAGCGTTTAGTGATCGTCTCAACAAAGCAATTCTTGTATAAACATAAGTTATATGAAGTTCAACATTTTTCTAATAATCATTAATAACTTGTGAATTGAATTCACCATTATTACCAAAATAAATATACCATTCTGGATTAATATGTTTGCTATCACATTAACTAAGCCACAATCACACAAACTTCAGGTTGTGGATTTGATAATCATTTAGACGATGCATCGATTTAAAATACTAAATGGTATCATGTTGGGATATTCATATCCTTTAATCACTTCCAGAATATTTAGGAATACACACCCTCCTTTATTTGGAAAATATAAAATTTCCCTTAAGAGCAAACATTACATGCTAATTATCAGCTTGAAGAATCTTCTAGTTCTTCAACACGTTGCACATCATCATTGACTCGGTGTGGTCTAACCGGTCATGCCAATTAGTCAACTAGTCATGATCCATAAACTTTTAGTTTAGGATCGTATATGCATTATATGAGAGAATTTATCGTTTCACACTATCATGTTATATCACTTTCATGTTTTTCACATTTTATTCTCATATAACCACTCTCTTAATTTGCCACTTCTAGCGGTCAATCTCATTATTAACATCATTACAATTCTCATGATCGATCTCATCATCATAATATTCTCTCCATGATCGTTATCTTTACATCATTCAATATAAAGTCACATTCACTTCAAAAAATGTAGTCGACCCGAAACAAGCTTTATAGCTTTTATTCATTACTCGTCACACAAATGTAGAATCATTTCAAACTTTTTGGACTCTCTAATGGTACTGCTGCTTCAGGAGCATATCCCAAGTGTGACAAATGAGATTACTTTATCTGATTTTTCCTTATAGTTAATCTTCTCACCACATAATATATATTGAGAAGTAATTAAATAATCGAGTCATGTATGATTTATTGGTCTTAAATCTTACGACCTTATATAGATTACTAATGACATTTTGGGAGATCGACACCTCAGAGTTTCATGTCTATGCATATTTATACTCTTTCCTGAGAGTTATAACAAACCATAACGTTGATTTAATTATTCTATATTATCTATATAGATAAAAGATTTCATACCAACAAGGCATAACATAAAATTATACAATATATAACATTATAGCATTTCACATATAAAACAAGTTATAATAAAAACTTTAGGCAATGATATTTTTTATCACTTATAAGCAAATATATATAATTTATGTATTAATCTATAACCAATCAGATGCATATCACTCTACCCTGAAAGATAAGATGGATACAAACAAAACAAATATCCCAGTCTATGTTCCCAACATATGATCATTATTACTTTCAAACCAGTCTTTCTTTATAATAAATTATTTATTAATACGTTCTACATAAAAAAAACATATTGAGAAGTATCTTCTTAATTTGCAAAAGTATCATTTCCCACAAAGCATATCACATATTCAAATCTTATACGATACATAAACTTTTAATTATGTTAAAATATAAAGATGGGAACCACCTCCAGTTGTAAGAACCATGAGAACCACTCTCCACCAATCATATTCTGCCAACAAAAAGGGTAGTTTGGTCATTTACCCCAAATGTCAAATCTATACCTCTCTCCTCAATTAAAACCATCACCTTTTCTAATTGTCAGATCATTTAAAAGCCATCTTTGTCTCTCTCTCTCTCTTCATTTGAAACTCATATCTTTTAAAAGTCATCTTTGTCTCTCTCTCTCTCTTCATTTGAAACTCATCTCTCCTGATGAAGATTTTGATGAAGCTTCATCCTCTCTCAAAGCAACTCTTCATCATCTTCATCAGATTCCGGCAACATCAGCACCACCGCCATTCGCCGCCCCCTTAAGAAGTCGATGGGGGTGGGGTGTTCGGAAGTCGATGTGTCGGCTCAAATTTACCAGTACGTTGACCCTCTCCGATTTACCAGTACGATGGTGGTGGGTTTGACGGCGACGGTGGTGGTGGGTTTTGGCGGCGACTGTGGTGGTGGGTTTTGATGGCAACGGAGACGGTGGTGGTGAGGACTGATGGAGACGGTGGTGGCGGTCGTGGGTTTTTCACGGCAACGGTGGTGGTGTTTGGTTAGCACTGTTTCTCTAAGATTTTTGGGTATGCTTTATTAATGTTTTTTGTTGGTGATTTTTTGAATGTTTGAATGTTTGAATCTGTGGTTTTGAATGTTTGAACAGTGATTTTGGTAGATTTTCGAACAGTGATTTTGCTGGGTTTTGGTGGTGAGTTTGAATGTTTTGAACAGTCATTTTGGTAGATTCGAACATCGATTTTTGCTGGGTGATTTTTGAATGTTTGAATCTGTGGGTTTTGCTGGTGCTTTTTGGTAGATTTTCGGACAGTGAACTATGTGGGTTTTGATCCGTTTGGATTTGGGCGGTGATGATTTAAAAAAAACACATATTTTGATGACGATGGCGCGGTAAGGATGGTGGAGGGTAGGTTTTTCAACCTGCAACCCCACTTTGCAGCCTCTGATTATCAGAAAATCTGAACCAAAACCCCCTTTTTTTCAAGAATCCACTCGTTCTTATGATTTTTGTTTGTTGGGTTTTTATATTTTTTTGAGGTATCGATGATGATAGCAATCTATCTGAGACACCTACCGAGTTGCGATTTTCTGGGTGCGTTCGTTTTGAGTAAAAAAATTTTGTGAAAAAAAAAAATTAAACCGTAAACTTTTTAACGTAAAACGTAAAAATGTAAAACGTAAAAAGTTTACGTAAAACGTAAAAAGCTTAACGTAAAACGTAAAAAGTAAAACGTAAAAACGTAAAAAGTTTTACCTAAAACGTAAAACATAAAAAGTAAAACGAAAAAAGTTTTATGTAAAACGTAAAAACGTAACATAAAAAGTAAAAAGTAAAACGTAAAAACGTAAAACGTAAAAAGTAAAACGTAAAACGTAAAATGTAAAACGTAAAAAGTTTAACGTAAAACGTAAAAAGTTTAACGTAAAACGTAAAAAAGGTTAACGTAAAAACGTAAAAAGTTTAACATAAAACGTAAAAAGTTTAACGTAAAACGTAAAAAGTCTAAAAAATCTGTAAAAAAATATGAATTTAAAAATGTTTTTAATAAAAAAATTATGTTTAAAAAATAAAACTAATATAATAATACAAAAAAATAATAAAAAAACAATAAAGACAAAAAGACAAAATAGAGTAATTTTACTAAACTACCCTTTTGGATTAAAATATTAAAAACATAATAAGACAAAAAATATTTAATATTAATTTTAGTTACTTTTAATCTCATCCATCAATCTTGTTGATCTAATGGCTAGGAACTGGTTCTCGCGGTTCTTACAACTGGAAATTGTTTTCATTTTAGCGGTCCCCATATAAAGATAACATCAACAAATATCATATAATAGATGATAAAGGATGATAACATAATAATAGAGTAATTTGAATTTATAATAAGCTTTTCTTTTTATAATAATTATTATTCAAGGTATCCAAAAGATTCGATTAATTCAATAATATACCTTTTTCGCAATTCGAAAAACAAAAATAAAAATACTACATTTTTTTCCAAACAAATATATCATATATATTCAATTCGTATAATTCATGCGTATAAGCATTTATCATAATATTAATAATCCTAGTTAGTAGTACGGATATGTCAATCAGATACTAATATCTATAAATTATTAATAAGATGAGAATTATAAACTTATATAAATACTTAGATTATAATATTGAAAGAAAACAAATTAAAAAAAAATTTATCTCCGATAGTAAATCTCAAATACATGTTAACTTCAAATTCAAAACTTTATTATTAATCGTTTATTTTGTTATTTTTTTTTCACACGGTCTTTATTTGAAGAAAAAAAATTATACTATATATAAAAACATAAATAAATATAGATAAACCCCTATGTTTATTCAGGATCATGTTCGACCACGTCACTTTTAAAACACTGAATATTCAAATACCAATTAAAATTTTGAACTAAAAAAAAACAGATTAAAATATAATTCGATATTTATTGTGACAAAATATTAACCACTCCACCAGATTTCCCTAGTGACAAGGGCTTAAACAAAACTGGAAGCCCATGTTTTAAAAACAATGTGACAAAAAACTATAACCTTTATCATCTCCCTATTGTAAAACAATTGCCATCGCAATTATTAAAATCAAATTGTAATAATTTCCTATATTCATAGTTATGCTTCAAATAGGTTTCGAGGTTTACCCGTCATGGAGACCGACTAAAGAACACAACGGAATGTTTGATTTCAATGAAAAACATAACAAAATCAGAATGTATGTTTAGGTTTATGGGTTTCTCAATTTATTGTTTTCCTCTTCCATGAATTAGTATTATAGTAAAATCCATGCATACATAAAAGAAAGTCTAAATTAATTTGGTTACCTGGAATTCTTAGTGTCTAACCGAGATGGCCGAAGTTGAGAAGGATTGCTGACAACGAAGACTCCATTTAGGCCGGATAGATTGATCTTGAATCCTTTATCAAATCACATCAATCTAAATCATCTCCTCGGTGCATCTACGAGCCAAGGTTTTCGATGAGAGCACTCTCGTGCTGATAACGTGTTGTGAAACAACAACCTACTAGCCTAATAGCAAACAATAAGAAAAGAGATGTAGGGAGAAAAAGACTGATATTTCATTGATAGATATGTCTAATACAAGAGATACAATGTAGTATATATAGAAGAAGAAAACTTGGAGAATAAGTCAGTCTATTTTAGGATTTGATAACCATAATAATATAATAATATATTTATAACAGTACAAGAATAGATTTTCAAAGAAACATTTATATCCATTATATATTTACAAAATATACCCTCTAGTATATTTTAATTTTATTGAGTCTAGCTAATATTCTATCCTAAGCTAAGGCCATGGAATGATCTTGGAAGGAAAAAATAGGTTGTGTTGATAATGACTTTGTGAAGATGCTTGCGATTTGATCTCTACTAAATATAAATTTCACATGTAATTTTCCTTAACAACCTCTCGAACAAAATAAAAATCAACTTCAACATGCTCTGTTCATGCGTGAAAGACTTGATAGGCAGCAAGATAGGTTGCACCGAGATTATCACACTAGAGAGTCGGAGCAGAAGATGTGTCTATCGCAAGTTCCTTCAAAAGAATAGAGCTGATGTGTGCGAATAGTGTGTGTGTATATATCAAATACACAAGTTTTAAATTTATAAAAAATAGAAAATGCCAAAACCAAACTACACACACGTAGGCCAAGTGTGCTTATAGTATACATAGTATAGGATTGACAAGAACGAAGTATCGATCCTAAGGACACAATGGCTCCTAATACTTAATCGTATGCCAATATCTTACCAATGTAAAAATTATTTGCTTCAAAGAAACTAGTGATTGCAAATAAGAAAATAACTAGAGTGCAACTAGAAAAGTCTAAGGAATTCAGATGGAGAAAACGACATAGGTGTCAAATCCTCTTGACTAGAGTGACAATGACTGTATCAAGAAAAGTTGTGTGAAGTGCTAAAATGGATCAGGTTCACCAATGTTTGAAAGTGCATATACATACTATTGTGCACGTGTTAGATAACCTAGGGGTGTCTCGTCCCTTTTCATCTAAAGTTTAAGAATTTGTATCATAAGTGTGTCTATTTGAGAGTCCCCTTCAAGAGATAACCAAAGTTCACGAGCTGTGGTGCCCTAAACATGAGCAAATGAGACTTTTGAAACTATAGATGTCATTATCATACGTACAAGGGCATCACTGGCTATCCTTGTGAAGAAATTAGGATTGACAGTGGTTGCGTCACCAACATCAGACACAGAATCCAACCATCAATGAAACAAAAAAAAAATGTCTGTAATGAGAAATGGCTCAATCATTTTGTTTTCAATAGCCATAGTTTGTTAGGGAAGGAGTGAAGCAAACTTGTGAGAGTTCAATGATGTCTTTTTAGTGGATGTAAAAACAATAAGATTTGTTTTTACTAGACTATGCAAAAAGTTGAATGTTATGTGTTGTGAAAACTTGCTTTGCAAAAAGTTGTTATGCAAAATCTAGTTTTTGCAAAACTAGCTATGTATATGAAAACTACTATTGTGAAAACTAGTTGTGTATACGAAACTAGTATTGCGAAAAGTTCATAAAGAAACCGTGGGCAAAATGAAGGTGGTGACGGTTGATTAGAATATGTTGAAAAGTATCCTTGTATGCCCCGATGAGAACTAGATCAGATGGATTGTGACCACTGATGAAATAGGCCAATAAAATTCGGTGACTTTGACCGTGATGAAGGGCTGTAAGCTCCATTTGTTCGTGTTCCACACATTTCACAAAAATGACTTATAGATTAGTATAATACAAAATTGAAATATATATATAGGTTAACGTAAAAGGAATTTTGTACATCATCGAGTATTAAGTGCTAAAGTGACTTTGTTATTCAGTTAGGAGGGTGTAGCCGAATGATGTCGAAGTCCTCATTACCAAAAAGGAGCTCTAATGCCTTTCTTTTGGCAGTATTGTGCGCATGCCGCATCCCTTGTTGGTTCATAGTAACTGTAGGAACTAGGTTCACTTTTTATTAAAATATATTACAAAATAATAATAAATAATAACGAGACTCTCATTATTTGTGGGAAATTCGATTAGTACAATACCTGTTACAAAAACTAAATAAAAGAATATAAAATACAACTAAATTGTACCAATCTTGATTCAAATTCAATGTCTTTGAAAAATTCAACCGCATCTACGAGATCGAAACTCCGCTGCAAGACAAGCAAAATTGTTGACGGTTTTTGGTTGAGGCACGTGTTCAACACGCTTTCCTTAAAACAGATTCCGCGCCTCCTCTCAGGCGGTTCTGTCTCACAGGGTACAACAACCGGAACAGTATGTGTACTGCGGGAGATGACTCTCGCGCCCGAGATAGCACCGGGTATCACAGTGTTCTAATTTACGTAGGAAAATAAATAAAGATAAGTTGGTGATGGAGGAAGAATTAGAGAGTACTCCTCTCTAAATTCTATAAAACTTTCTGCATAATTTTCTCTAGTATATTTCTTTCATCTCATTTTTCTCTGTTTTCTTTTTCTTCTCTTCAACAAAGAGTCATAAGGTTCGTTTTATACTCAAAACTAAAACTCCATATTTAATTTCTATTGTTTAATGATAATTATAACAATAAAAACCTTCATTATGAGTCTAGTAATTCATTATGAGTAAAAAAGGAATTAATTTACATTCATGACATGTTAATGTCATATTAAATAAAATAGTAAGAAATAATAAAACTTACATCATGACTCTTGAATAGAGATTAAAAGTCATAAAACCACCAATTTAGTACAAAGAAGAATTTATACTAGAGTCACCAAAGTTTAGAAATATTCACTTCAATCACTCAACTTCGAGCATCGATATTCTATTCATCTTAGCTCCATTTTGGACATAGTTTGATTCATTATTATGATGCTCTCACAACATAGAACACAAACCAACTAATTATTATTTATTCCACACATATATAAATATAGAGAGAGAAAGTATAATGTACTTCAGGGCTTAACCTACATTAACATACATGACAAAAAATATAACGTGCGTTATTATCATAGAACGTGCGTGATTATAGTCCCATGCGTGATTATGTGGTCCCATGCGTGATTATGTGGTCCCATGCGTGATTATACCCCTGATCCAACGGTTACCATTCTCTCCTACGTGATGTATGATAAGGCTTTTTGTATGTTAACCTTAGTCTATAAATATAATTATTGATGTCCAAAATATTTAGTGAAAACTCATTTTCACTAAAATTTCCAACAATCCCCCACATGAATGGAAATAGATTAAAACACACAAAATTCCCCGATAAAACCTCGACAGTCGAGTATTGCAGGATAGGTAGGTTTTGTCTTTGAACCTTCCTTTGTGAAGCACACTTAGTCTACTAGGGTTTTGTAGACGTGATGTCCTTGAACAACCCCCCATTTGTGTAAACGACAATATACATTCACACAATAATTTTCAAAGCCGAGCCATCCCCTCATTATCGTGTCCTATTATGGTCTTGGAGCACTAGCCTGGTTCTGCGAGAGCTCTAGGATTGCGCACCCCACAATGCCATTCGAAGCGACCATACTTCTCTCTCACATAGGTGATTCCTTTGAATCATTAAAAGCATTATGGCTTACTATGATTTCCACAAATCAATTAGCCATATATTATGCTTAGCCTCACAACATTGTCACTGAATATTATAGGAATGGACTAGGACGTATTTAAACACCCTTTTATAGTTTTAGGGGGATATATGAACATATACACTAGCTTATATATATACATATATATTAGCCATGCCTCCACAGTGACTACCCTTCGGTTCATGATTAAGTTGTCCTATTGAACCTAGATCTTGGGATCTCCAGTCAGCTAGGTTAGGTTTCACTCATGTCCCTTTTCCATGGGATTTAGTCAACAACGATAATTTAAAATTGTGATCAGTTGTTCTAATGTGTTCTTGACTCGCTAGTCACTTTTTCCTTTTAGATGATTCGTAAGACTTATAACTCGTGATCTCAACTTGGATCTAGTTATGTACCTTGTCTTTAGAATGACATGAAACTCAATTCATGGCTAGACACGTTTTCATCATGCCTTTGGTGTGTCATGACTGACATCTTACTAGATTTGAATCAAACCAATTGGCATTCAAGTCCAATTAACTCGATTGACTCCATATAACCATTGTGTACTCCACATGGTCATGTGATTGCAATATTTATTTGGATTGCTAAAATCCTTATTGTTAAACCTCCCACGTTCAAATGAAAGTCACCCCCACATTTAAGTGTAATTGGATAGCATCCAAATGGGGTGATGAAAGGTTCTCCCTTTCATTTCGAGTTTGAGAAAACTTCTCAACTACCATTTCTACATACCCTAAAGGGTTTGTTTCTTATATGGCTTCTCCCCCCACCCCCCACATTGCTTGCATTTTAATTAAGTTTGAGTAATATTATTCTTGATGACTGTTTAGACCCGCGTGATAGAATAAAATTATCCATATCTTTTTTGTTAATGCAGTCGTCCAATTATATTAGTCTACTCAGATTAATATTGCTCATAAGAGCTTCTGAGCTATATGAGTTCTTCACATATGAGACCGGATGGAATCGTTATAAATGATCCATTTATTCGGTCTTCCTAAGTTATCCCTTTGGACTAAAATGAAGTTATATTTATAGTTTTGTTTTAGCACAAAATTCGTTCTTATGTCATCACATATTTTGAATGTTTAAAGTTAATTTAATCTCCGTCGAGCATATAAATTAACAAGTATTAGTCTAGCATGCTTTAGACCACAATACTCTAGCATGTGAACAGAAGATGCATCATTCCGATTTTTCACAGCCTTAAGAGATAACACACTATCTCTTCCGAACTTTGGTTTCTTAGTTTAGACACAATAATGAAATTTTATTTCACCATTCCAAAACAATCGGTTTTAGGAAGGCCTCAAAACCATAGTTAACTCTATCCATTAGGATCATAATTCGTTTGCCCTTTTATCTCTAAGGCTTCACCATTGACTTCCTAAGGACTTAAACATAAGTCTTAATCCAAGTCACTTTGATGAAAGATCTTTGTATAAAATCACTCGAGTCTTGAGATATAGTCAATTACATTGACTCTCAACAAAAAAGGCATTCATGTATGCCTATAGTGATATATACATTTACGTTGTTTCGTTTAAACCATGTAATAGGATACTCTCCCAAATTGAGGACCAACACTCCACATAGTTAAACAACATTGATGGTGGTAGAAACATCTACAAGTCCATCACTATTATAAATTTCCCTTTAATAAATTTGCTAAATTTATTAAAATCATTTACAATAATAACATATATTTCATTCATATGTTATATTCTTTGAAAACTTACATGTGCATTTCCATGTTGATGCTCTCAACATTAGATGACATATCTCGTTTTTGTGTATTTCATCTCAAACCATTCACCACGTTTCTCACGAAGTCGTTATGCGTTTGATGTTTGATTTGTGACTTATTACATAAGTCATGATCACAACCTGCTCGTCGTGTTTGTGTAAATTACTTCTTACACTTTGCTTTAAACATAAGTATCCATCCTTATTTTGACAAAAAAATTTGTAGTCTAAAAAAAATATACGTCTTGCATATCTTTTATTATATTTAAACCATTTGTTTATGCAAAATAAACCCAAACGATAGTTTACCGTTTATAATAAAATAAAAGCGAACATATATAATAAGGATACACTAATGATATCTAAACATCAAATCCCAAAGTGCTATTATTTTCAACACTTTCGACCGAAATAAACACACTTATTTCGTTCCGTGTCATGTTTTGAGGTACTCCCTCAATGGGATACATATAACTTGTTTCATATTGAAACTCAAAACATGAATAATCACAACTTATCCAAAAAATATAAAGTTGTTTACAATTAACTACTCGCAAGTAGTTGAGTAACTTATTATATTTATAACATTGAGTTGTTTTTCACCAAATAGTCTTTCCGAGACTATTGTATGATTCAAGACGAAATACTTTTTGTAGAAGCATCGAATCACACTTAAATCGCAAAGACGTGTTTTATTCGTTCAAAACATTTCTCGTTTTTGCAAGTGTTTTTTTATTTAAACTATATATATTTATGTTTTGATTACAAATCAAGACAATAAATCTTATAATAGTTTATTAAATAAACCAGTTTTAAACTCGCTCGTTTGAAAATAAAACGAATACACATCGTTTTACTAATTGATTTATTATATTCAAACCGTTTCTAACCCGCTGTTAGATAATAAACGATTACCAATCGTTAAAATAAGTGGTTTGTGTGATAACCAATTCTAATACGCTAATTAGATTTTAAATGTTTAACAAACATTCAAAATATTCGGTTTTTATAAAGTAAATAGTTTCCAACGCGCTCGTTAGAAATAAAACGAATACACTTATTCTTATAAGCGACTTTTGGTTTATTTAAATAAACGTTTTCTAACACGCTCGTTAGAAATAAATATAAACATTTTCTAAGACGCTCCTTAGAAAGTATGTATAAAACGATTACAAATCAACTTAAATAGTTTATTATAGTTAACCCGTTTCTAACCCGCTCGTTAGAAATTAATGATTACAAATCGTTAAAAAAGTTGGTTATAAGATAAACTAATTCTAATACGCCCATTAGATTTTAAACGTTTCACAAAACATTCAAAATATTTGGTTTTCTATAAAGAAAACCGTTTCTAACATGCCCGTTAGAAATTTAAACGGACACACTTATTGCCATAATGTAACACCCGTCTCAATTTTACAAGATTTTAATTATAAGATACACATTTTAATACTAAAATGTGACTTTACAAAATCTTGTCATACTAACATTCCCATATGTTTACAACATTTCAAAAACATATTTATAATTGTTTACATAATTCACTTTTAGCAAAACAACTCTAGATTTGACGCGAAAGCTTCATTTAACGTGTGTTCGGTTCTTGCTCGCCGCTTGATCTTCATCCGGGACTCTTGACATTCACCTATGATCAAAACCAACTTAGAAGTCAGTTTTGATAGTTAAATAACAAGTACAACAAGAAAATTGGGTCAAATAATCGAAATAAACAAAAAAATACAAAATTTTCAGCATTTTAGGCCGTCGCCGCGCGCGACGACAAAAGGCCCTGGACGTGGCGCGACGCCACGGTCTTGTTTCGACAGAATGTTGATGCTGGTGCTGCATATTCCCAGCATAACCCGATTTCACGGAAACGAGCATAACTCTTTCGTTTTTAATCCGTTTTACCCGATTCTTTTTCCCACGCGCTCGTAATTTAATTCTCCGTCTTATGGAGTTAAAATCCAACATCCGGCATAATAAATTTTGAGACTTCTAAACGTTCGACTCATTACCTTTTTACCAAATTTTAACCCGTTTATGCATTTATCAAACAAACATATTTGTTTGATCCTTATTTCTCATGCACCTCTTCAATTTAATATTATCTACCATGTTAGGTTCTAATCACAGGTTTCTTACGCAATTTAAACCCGTTTTCGCTCGTATGCTTATTTTGACCCGTTAAGGGTATCTAAGTATATTTTAAACATGATTCGCTTTCATTTGTATCTAGCTTTATATTTCCACATTTCTTACCAAGTAATCTTCCACCACAACTATATTTGTGGTGGATTTAATGTGGAGATCTATATATTCCGAGTTTTATCCCCCGGACTATCATTTTACGGCAAAGACCCATATAGAGTCATTTGACCCAAAGATACACATATTTCACTTTTTATACTTATTCCAAGTATCTATTTGATCACAAAACTCATTTCTAAACAACCCTTAAGGGTCGTTTGCTCAATTTCACTTATAAGGGCATTTTGGTCACTTTTACCCCTCCTATTACGATGAAGGACTTTTAAAGCCATGTTCGACCAAAATCCCACTTTTAAAACTATAATCTTGTTTAGAAACCATTATATTTCTAAAACACCATAATCATAACTCAATTTATTCGGTTTACCACAAAGATAACCGAATATCTATATTTTATCCTTGTCTAACTCTTATAGAACCTCAAGTTCTACATGATGAGTTGAATCATTATACAAACCTGACTCGGATCAATATATTGACCCGTTTTGATACCTTGCTTTAGTGGCCGCTACGTAATAGCGATGTAAACATCCATGTGCTATTTATTCCTAAATCACACTACTCGACAAACCATTAGTCAATATTATCAAAGGGTGATATTTTCACCTTTTGACCCGTTTGGTCTAAATGACCATGAATCTTTATGAGATGATATTTATTACCATCTTATCTATATGACTCGCTCCGGTTTACACCGTATAGTCTTTTTACTTATAAATCATTTATTGATTCTTTTGACCCATTATAACTTACGCTATAAAGTGTCTTTCACAACTAACGGTTATTGTCAACAAGTGACTAAAGTACCATTTTACCCTTATTATTTGCATTGGTTTACCATACAAGGTAATTATTAAAAACTCGTTATCTTTTAGTCATTTCATGACTATTTAACCATATTAGCTCCTTTTTATCCATTCAACATGGTTTATGACCATCGCCTTTTGTTCCGGACCGCACTTTTCGTCTCGGAACATCATAATTTAAATAAGACTTATCCTTCATAACCTATAAAATCATTAGGTATTAAATAATTAGGGTGTAAGCTTTACTTACCTTGCATCCATGCCACACTTTTCTTTCCGTACTTGCTCCGTTTGACTCGCTTCATCCACAAGCTTTCACCTAGCTTGTTAGGCGTCAAACTATCATCATAATTCGTAAGACGGTTAGATTAGTCATTATCACATACGACTATTTCATCTTACGAATTTTATGTCGAAACTACTATTCGACCTCATCATTGATTAATTTGACTTTTTAAAAGTCAATTACCCTTAATCATATGAGTTGCATATTTGCGTTCAATAACTTATTTAGGCGATCTTATCAACTATCTGGTAGACATTATAATGATGCTACCATTTTTAAGCTATTTTCTATCCAAGTTCATTACGTTTTCTACACTTCAACTAGTTCAAGCGATTATCAAGACTAATTTATTCATGTATTTTCGCAAGAACTAAGGGTTCTCATTTATAAGTGAAAACCCGTTTTAGCATATCACTAGCATTCGTCCGAACACCTAATAAAATCAAGTTCTACATATCAACTAGTAGATATCATGATTTCAAACATCCATGTACATGAATAAAATCACCAATTTCACCATAACATACTTAACCCATTTCATGGCAACTATGAACATATACCTAAACTCATAATTTGTTCAAGTATCATTCCTAATACTATCATCCATGATGGTTTCAAACATGATTATCTCATTAGCTTCATCATATCATCAAAACCCACTTGATAATCTACTTGTTCATCACTTAGAAGTAACCCACATCAAGTATTCCATAATTTCATCATATCTAACGAAATTAGGCATACATAAACATCTAATTTCATCTTTGGATCATAATCCATCAATTTATTCGCAAGTAACCTACTTGTCTCGAATTTCAACTTTAACCAATCTAGGTTTTGTGACATACCTTATGATCCCCATGACTCGGTGATCGTTTTTTTGTGTTCATGCATCGATTTGAGGCTTGAATTGAGCTTCAATTTGTTGATTTAGTGTGAGTTAGGGTTTTTGGCTTGCTCCTTGTTCCCCTGCTCGTTCTCATGCACACGCACACACACTAATGTATGTGTAGTATTTTGATATTTAATAAATATCAAGTTCCAATCTTCTCTTTTGGCCCCTCTAGTTTGTAACTTTATAAAAATGGTTATTACCCAAGTTTTCTTCGTTGTTTTAAGGCACATATTTAACTAGGTTGATATTCCTAGTTACTTGGTGGGTTCAGGGAAGTTATGACACAGTTTATTTTAAGTTCAGTTAACTCGGGCCTCTTATAAACTTTATTTCCTTAAAAGCTTTTATTCACGTTTTATTTAATATTAGGTTTATTTATTTAAATCCTAATATTTACCGGGTTAATTTTTTTTACCACTAAGGGTATTTTACCCGTTCATTAATATTAACGTGGTTTGATTACCAAACTCGTTTTTGGGGTGTTACAAGTCTACCCCCCTTAAAGAGGTTTCGTCCCCGAAACCTTTCTCACGTACGTACTTTATTAGTTTAGATCATCTGAACCTTAGTTTCGGTGATCACTTGAGCATTGCTCACATATAATAATCTTACCAGAAAAGTATGCTAATATGTGTTTGGTTTTAAAGCGTATGCGCCTTTTACGTGTATGGCCTCATAGGTCGATACTTTCATCTTGTATTTCTTATTCTAGTCACTTAATTGACCGAGTTGTTCTCTGATCACTCGGTTGTATTTATTTCCGACATGTTTACTTCAAGTTAATCTTATATCGACAAGCGCTTTGTATAAGTCGTAACACTATTCTGACCTTGAAAGGTTTTACCGGCTAGACTGATTAGTCGCCGTCACTTTATACCCCGTCATTCAGGTATATCTTATTGCCAACCCGGCCTTTTGTGTGTTTTCTGATTTCATATCTCGTAACTTACGTTACGACATGGTTATATTCTGTATCACTTTTTGTGACCGTGATCATATCACATCACGTCTTGTTTAAGTTTATGTCAACTTTTCATTATCGAATATATCACTTTTCGAATATATCGTCTTGCACCTGTCAGTGTCAAGACTTATATCTTTCATGTTTACTATTTATACGTCTATCAGAATTCATATTTGTAAAAACATTATTTCTTACCAAAACCGAAGTTTTAGTTTAGCGTCTTCTCTTTAACTTTTGTCAATTATCCATACCGGGATATTGACAGTCTAAAATTTATTCTTTTACAGTCTTTATTTTATGCGAGGATTTTCAATTTATTCCTTCGCCTTGTCTAATTAACCAGTAGGTTTTATCACTTAACCTATGGGTTATTTTATTAGACCTTCACCTCTTTAAGGCAAGATCCTTTTAATCTATTTCTTTCTAGTCATGACTCGTGGGTCGTTTTAGTCTCGTAGACCTTTCCATTGTTTAGAACCCCAAGGGTTAGGTTGATCCCGTAGATCATTCCTTACTCATGTCATTCTTAAAATACATGTTTGGTGTCAAGGCATCCTGTTTTTGTTTAAAATTATTTATTTTCGCCTTGGTATTTTCTTTGACCTTGACCGTAGTCTAAGGCTACATTCCTTTCCTTTCGGACAAATTTTCCGACTTTATGACTTCTCACGTCATTTATGCGTCGGTTTATCTTATGCTCACCATCATCCAGTTTACATACATTCGTATTTGATTATGTCCCATTACCGGGCTCATTATTCTTTTGCTTTTAACGCTACCATTATCCCGCTTGCGTTAACTCATGCCGTCCGGCATGATATTATATTCGACCCGTTCAACTTTAAAATAGTTGAACATAATTTATTCAAAATTTCTATTTACATTATCTTGTCGTCTTTTAGTTATGACTCAAAACCCGAGTCTTTTAACTTTCCATCCGAGTTCCCGTTTCTCGTTCTACGCATGTGTTTAATTCTTACCCATCAACCGGGTGTTTTACCGAAGTCGTTATTATTGCAACCCTCCCGGTATGCATTAAGACCTCGCTTCATTTTTATATTCCGACTTTGTCCTCAAGTTTGACGTTTTACAAAAATGGCCCGTTAAGAGGCATATTTGCATTTTCCGGGTTCGAGTGTAAGTACACTCCCTCCCAATGCATACCCTAATCATTTTACATGTTTGCATTCTCCGGGTTCGAGTGTAAGTACACCCCTCCCAGTGCATACCTTAATTGTTTTACATGTTTGCATTCTCCGGGTTCGAGTGTAAGTACACCCCTTCCCAGTGCATACCTTAATCGTTTTACATGTTTGCATTCTTCGGGTTCGAGTGTAAGTACACCCCCTCCCAGTGCGTACTTTAATCATTTTACATGTTTGCATTCTCCGAGTTCGAGTGTAAGTACACCCCCTCCCAGTGCGTACTTTAATCATTTTACATGTTTGCATTCTCCGGTTCGAGTGTAAGTACACCCCCTCCCAGTGCGTTTTTTAATCATTTTACATGTTTCTTTGTCCCTTCACTCGGGCTCATTATCCTAATATAATACGCTTCCGTCACTCGGCTGTGCGTTTACATTATTATCAAATATTTTTCTTATCTGATTCATTTGGGTACTTTTTAATTTGTCCCACTCACCCCGTCCTTACTACATTGGATGTAAGCATGTCCATCATAAAAAGTTCATGGTACCACGTGCTCACCACTTACTTGGCCAGAGTAAGCGATCAATACCTGGTATACATGACCTTTTTATAATTTTCACATTACACCCCATGTATGTAATGCCTCTATTTGTTTCTCTTGGAAACAATATCCTGGATAGATTTTCTATTCGGGTTTTTCCAAGTTTTTAATCTACATATGCAACTTTCAATCTCTACGTATTTGTTGCATATTACTATTCAAGTAATAATTTAAAATGCGCACCTGTACATGCTTGCCCTAACGGGCTTTTTATGTCGTTAACCTTGTTCGCGATCGTCAAGCGATTTAGGTCCTTGATGAGTATGCTCTGCTTGTCATACCTCGGACCGTTCCACCGTCATATCCGTAATTTGCTAAACTCTCGCTATCTTCAGATGCGAGTGTCCTTCAATTAAAATATTTACAGCAGTTAGTAATTTCGACATTAATGGATGCCCGTATTATAATACAAGGCTTTTCTACTATACGCATCAACGCGTGTAATTTCGTTGACTATATCTACTCTATATCGATTTTATTGGTGTAACGTGTATTACACGATAACCATATGTGTTGTTCTCAACACTTTAATCATACTAAACCATTGATATACATGTACTTACCAGATTTGCGATCAAGCCTCGAACGTAACACACTTTATTCTTCAACCATGAGCTCTAATTACCAACTTGTAACACCCATCTCAATTTTACAAGATTTTATTTATAAGATACACATTTTAATGCTAAAATGTGACTTTACAAAATCTTGCCATACTAACATTCCCATATGTTTACAACATTTCAAAACATATTTATCAATGTTTACATAATTCACTTTTAGCAAAACAACTCTAGATTTGACGTGGAAGCTTCATTTAACGTGTGTTCGGTTCTTGCTCGCCTCTTGATCTTCATCCGGGACTCTTGACATTCACCTATGATCAAAACCAACTTAGAAGTCAGTTTTGATAGTTAAATAACAAGTACAACAAGAAAATTGGGTCAAATAATCGAAATAAACAAAAAAACAAAATTTTCAGCATTTTAGGCCGTCGCGCGTGACGGCAAAAGGCCCTGGCCGTGGCGCGACGCCACGGTCTTGTTTCGACAGAATGTTGATGCTGGTGCTGCATATTCCCAGCATAACCCGATTTCACGGAAACGAGCATAACTCTTTCGTTTTTAATCCGTTTTACCCGATTCTTTTTCCCACGCTCGTAATTTAATTCTCTATCTTATGGAGTTAAAATCCAACATCCGGCATAATAAATTTTGAGACTTCTAAACCTTCGACTCATTACCTTTTTACCAAATTTTAACCCGTTTATGCATTTATCAAAAAAACATATTTGTTTGATCCTTATTTCACATGCACCTCTTCAATTTAATATTATCTACCATGTTATGTTCTAATCACAGGTTTCTTACATAATTTAAACCTGTTTTCGCTCGTATGCTTATTTTGACCCGTTAAGGGTATTTAAGTGTATTTTAAACATGATTCGCTTTCATTTGTATCTAGCTTTATATTTCCACATTTCTTACCAAGTAATCTTCCACCACAACTATATTTGTGGTGGATTTAATGTGGAGATCTATATATTCCGAGTTTTATCCCCCGGACTATCATTTTACGGCAAAGACCCATATAGAGTCATTTGACCCAAAGATACACATATTTCACTTTTTATACTTATTCCAAGTATCTATTTGATCACAAAACTCATTTCTAAACAACCCTTAAGGGTCGTTTGCTCAATTTCACTTATAAGGGCATTTTGGTCACTTTTACCCCACCTATTACGACGAAGGACTTTTAAAGCCATGTTCGACCAAAATCCCACTTTTAAAACTATAATCTTGTTTAGAAACCATTATATTTCTAAAACACCATAATCATAACTTAATTTATTCGTTTACCACAAAGATAACCGAATATCTATATTTTATCCTTGTCTAACTCTTATAGAACCTCAAGTTCTACATGATGAGTTGAATCATTATACAAACCTGGCTCGGATCAATATATTGACCCGTTTCGATACCTTGCCTTAGTGGCCGCTACGTAATAGCGATGTAAACATCCATGTGCTATTTATTCCTAAATCACACAACTCGACAAACCATTAGTCAATATTATCAAAGGGTGATATTTTCACCTTTTGACCCGTTTGGTCTAAATGACCATGAATCTTTATGAGATGATATTTATTACCATCTTATCTATATGACTCGCTCCGGTTTACACCGTATAGTCTTTTTACTTATAAATCATTTATTGATTCTTTTGACCCATTATAACTTACGCTATAAAGTGTCTTTCACAACTAACGGTTATTGTCAACAAGTGACTAAAGTACCATTTTACCCTTATTATTTGCATTGGTTTACCATACAAGGTAATTATTAAAAACTTGTTATCTTTTAGTCATTTCATGACTATTTAACCATATTAGCTCCTTTTTATCCATTCAACATGGTTTATGACCATCGTCTTTTGTTTCGGACCGCACTTGTCGTGTCAGAACATCATAATTTAAATAAGATTTATCCTTCATAACCTATAAAATCATTAGGTATTAAATAATTAGGGTGTAAGCTTTGCTTACCTTGCATCCATGCCACACTTTTCTTTCCGTACTTGCTCCGTTAGACCCGCTTCATCCACAAGCTTTCACCTAGCTTGTTAGGCGTCAAGATATCATCATAATTCGTAAGACGGTTAGATTAGTCATTATCACATACGACTATTTCATCTTACGAATTTTATGTCGAAACTACTATTCGACCTCATCATTGATTAATTTGACTTTTTAAAAGTCAATTACCCTTAATCAAATGAGTTGCATATTTGCGTTCAATAACTTATTTAGGCGATCTTATCAACTATCCGGTAGACATTATAATGATGCTACCATTTTTAAGCTATTTTCTATCCAAGTTCATTACGTTTTCTACACTTCAACTAGTTCAAGCGATTATCAAGACTAATTTATTCATGTATTTTCGCAAGAACTAAGGGTTCTTATTTATAAGTGAAAACCTGTTTTATCATATCACTAGCATTCGTCCAAACACCAAATAAAATCAAGTTCTACATATCAACTAGTAGATATCATGATTTCAAACATCCATGTACATGAATAAAATCACCAATTTCACCATAACATACTTAACCCGTTTCATGGCAACTATGAACATATACCTAAACTCATAATTTGTTCAAGTATCATTCCTAATACTATCATCCATGATGGTTTCAAACATGATTATCTCATTAGCTTCATCATATCATCAAAACCCACTTGATAATCTACTTGTCCATCACTTAGAAGTAACCCACATCAAGTATTCCATAGTTTCATCATATCTAACGAAATTAGGCATACATAAACATCTAATTTCATCTTTGGATCATAATCCATCAATTTATTCGCAAGTAACCTACTTGTCTCGAATTTCAACTTTAACCAATCTAGGTTTTGTGACATACCTTATGATCCCCATGACTCGGTGATCGTTTTTATGTGTTCATGCATCGATTTGTGGCTTGAATTGAGCTTCAATTTGTTGATTTAGTGTGAGTTAGGATTTTTGGCTTGCTCCTTGTTCCCCTGCTCGTTCTCATGCACACGCGCACACACTATTGTGTGTGTAGTCTTTTGATATTTAATAAATATCAAGTTCCAATCTTCTCTTTTGGCCCCTCTAGTTTGTAACTTTATAAAAATGGTTATTACCCAAGTTTTCTTCGTTGTTTTAAGGCACATATTTAACTAGGTTGATATTCCTAGTTACTTGGTGGGTTCAAGGAAGTTATGACTCAGTTTATTTTAAGTCCAGTTAACTCGGGCCTCTTATAAACTTTATTTCCTTTAAATCTTTTATTCACGTTTTATTTAATATTAGGTTTATTTATTTAAATCCCTATATTTACCGGGTTAATTTTTTTACCACTAAGGGTATTTTACCCGTTCATTAATATTAACGTGGTTTGATTACCAAACCCGTTTTTGAGGTGTTACACATAAGCCGTTTTTGGTTTATAAAAATAAATGTTTTCTAACCTGCTTGTTAGAAATAAACAATTGTCAAAGTCGTTAAAAGTTTTCTAACACGCTCGTTAGAAATAAACGATTGCAATATTTGTTTTGAAGTTTATAAAAATAAACTATTTCCAATACGCTCATTAGAAATAAACATGTCGCAACCCCCAACCCCTGCTCCAGAAGGTGGGAGGCCGCGAGCTCGCACATTCGGTGGTATCGGTGTTTATTAATTTGGCAGCGGAAATTACATCAGAACCGTAGTTAGGAAATAGTTTATCAGAGTAAAACTCCATATTTTTATAATAATAAATACATGGGAAAAACCCAAGTTTCCATTACAACAAGTTTTTAGGGATAAACCATGATTTATTTAAATAAAATTTCTTCTTTATTTAGGTAACTTTTATAGCCACTTTTCCAGCCTTCAGTGCTCTTCAGCTGGCTTCTATTTGGCTTTCA
>JARYGA010023411.1:0-29093 GCA_030545235.1 Helianthus tuberosus
TCACTGTCTCAGACTTTGCAGTCATCATAGACTCTGAACAACGTTGTCGGTTCTGCTTAACCTTCTTATTTTGTGCACTCTTGCCCTTATGTTGCACACTTGGGAAATGAACACAGTTTCTATCAATGTGTCCAGCAATTCCACAGTTGAAACATGTTTTTCGTTTCAATGTGTGGAAATTCTGATACTTTGTAGCAGAAGATTGTTTGTTGGGTTTTGAAGAATGAGCTTGTTTAGTTTTCTTTGCTTGTTTTACTTGTGCCGTTTCTGAGGGTTTAGGTACCTGTTGATCAGAACTAGCACAAGTATGAGATTCAGACTGA
Source organism: Helianthus tuberosus (assembly GCA_030545235.1). Classification (NCBI taxonomy): domain Eukaryota; kingdom Viridiplantae; phylum Streptophyta; class Magnoliopsida; order Asterales; family Asteraceae; genus Helianthus; species Helianthus tuberosus. The sequence continues at coordinate 324 of JARYGA010023411.1, forward strand.
TAATGATTTTCATCTTTTAAATCTTTATCAAGTTCATTTTCAGAAGATGATTCAATTTTAATTTCTTTTTAAAGAAAATTCTCTTGTGATTTAACGTCTAATGTGACCACCTCTTCTTTTTCAAAATTTTGTTCAGTATTAGACAATTTGATGGCATCAGTCTAGGGGGAGATTGTTAGGCCCTAAAGTATGAGACTGATGCATCAAATTAACACAACGGGCTATGGTTACGAACTGGGCCATACCGGGTTAGTTAATATTAGGTTTTGGACATTTATAGGTCACTTGGGCCAAGCTTTAGGCTATGTGGGCCAAGCAGGCCCAAGGGGAGCCCATGTAGGGAAGTGGGCTTGAGTAGGTATATAAACAATTTTTCAACTTGTTTTAGGTTTTTGATCCTCATTGTTACACAATGTTCTAGAGTCTGAGAGAGAGAGGCGATTTGGTGTGTCATCTTGTACTTGACGTTTTGCTAATCAATAGTAATAGAACGTGTGCAAGTTTGATAGTGATTCCGGTGTGTTCTTCGTATTTTCTTTTTTCTTGAATCTCACCTAGTTTGGATTCCGCATAAACTTGGTGATTGTTTGATACCATAGTTTGATCCGTTTTCGGGTCTTACAAATGGTATCAAAGCCATTAGAACCTTTTCTAGGTTCGTTTTGATGTCAAATATCCAAGTTTTTTTGAAGAAATTTTTGAAAATCACCAAGAACATTCATTGTGTTCTTCGCGTTTTTCATTGTGTTCATCCGGTTTTATTTAGAAAATAATCATTTTTGGCTCTTTGATCTGTTTTGAAAGCTGTTATAAGATAAACGAAAATTTTTGAAAATTTTAAAGGGTTCACTATAATCTTTCCAAAGTTATCGAAATCCCAAAAATTTCGTGACTCTTGTTTGACTTTTAAAGGTTTTGTTTAAAAACAATTATAAATATTCTAATTTTAAATTTAAAAAGGGAGGGGGGACACTTTCAAATTCAAAAATCTCGGGAGAAATCCTTTTCCAAAAGTAGAGTCCATTCACAGGTCCCGAGTTGCAACCACCTCAAACACCATTTCAAGTTCTGGTTTCGAGTTAAAAGATCTCGAGTGCACGAGTCGCAATCAATACTGAGGTTTCAAGTTTACTTTTCCGTGTCCAACGGTTTCGAGTCACCACGTATACCAGTCGTAATCACTGTTTCGACATAGGTTTCGAGTTTTCGGTTTCGAGTTCGATCACCGTCATAATCTTCAAGCTCACGAGTCACTTCAGTTTCGAGTTGCAAAAGGTTTTCAGTCGCAATCTCCACGTTCATTATCACCAAAATTCACTGTTCATCGTCTTCACTACAAGATCAAGGTTTTGAGTTGTCTAGAATTCACAAGTCGCAACCTCCATCAACTTCACTTCTGATTCCGAGTCGCTACCTCCACGGTTTCGACTTATCACGTTTCGACTTCACAATTTCATAACGGTTTCGACTAATCACGGTTCCGAGTCACAACCTCCATGTTGGTTCAGTTCTGTTTAAACATAAAGGAAAACATGAAAACATACCTTTGGTTGCATCAGCACAGGTTAGCAGAGAATCCAGCAATGGAGACGCAGCCATTAAGGTTGACATGATTGTCATCTTGGTCTGGTTCCTCCTTAGGGTGCTGACTGATGATGGTGGCTAAGAAAAACCGATAAGGGAATCGGTATAGGAGAGGAGGTCGAATTGATGTTATGATCTTATGGGGTGTGTCTGTTTGTGAAACTGAGTAACCCTCTAACCTCCACATAATTCTCCTTATATAAGCACCCAGGAGGAAACCCAATTAGTTACTAAGGGTAATATGGTCCATCAACAATTACCAACTAATTAAATAATAGGTTCTAATATATTTTGATCTCTATTATGTAAATGATTATAATGGCTATAGATTAAATATTGTTACATAATATATTTAATCTTACATTCTCCCACTTAGCCGAGTAATCATTTACTATGAGTATTAGATAAGCCTGATCAGGAGTTAACACTCATTTTAGCCTTAAACAAGTACTATAGCAGAAAAATACAGCCGTTGAATCATTATGCGACTCAGGACCCCCATTAATCATACTATAGCCTTAATTTAAAACCTAATCGTCATGATCAAAATACGCGTAAGCCCTTTGTTTGATTTGTAACTTTATTTGTCTTATATGCCATTATGTCGACTTGACATATTCTTAGAGACGTACAAAATCAAACTGATGAGGAAAAATTAACTAATACTTAGTCATTCATAGTACGATATGCAGTTGCGCATGGCCATTAACTAATACCCGTCTATGAGCTCTCTTAATAAGACTTATGGGTAGTGGCCCTTCATATATAGGATCCTTAAGCATATCATGAATGAATTCGATACAAACTTAGTTTCCTCAATTCGTTCATAAACGAATAATTAATTGCGTATCGAAACTTAATGCAGCACCTCTCGAACTGTTACTGTTCAAGGAATCATGGTAGCTGACTTTATCACACTAAGTCTTCAAAACATTATATGGAGTTAATAAACTTATGAGTCTACTGATATATTTCCAACAACATTTAGTGACTATATTATGTCGTTATAACTTAAGTTGTCAATATCAGTGCATTATGACTCCTCCATGAGATATGTTTTGTCTGCTGACATAAGAATATACCCGAAATTACATTTTATTATCTTTGAATATCTCAAAGTTATAGTAATAAACCGGTTTTTAATTCTCACTTATTCTTCAAATTATAGTCTCTCGTTTCCTTTTAAAGATATTGTAATACTCCATTAGATGCTTCACAATAATCTAGACATATCTAGTGTGTTGCAATGTGAGTAATATCTAAACGAATATAGACTTAAACTTACATAAGGCTTCTAGTTAATGAAGCGTAAATAAATGATCTCACTTATCCTATTATCCTCTAAAGGAGAGCAGTATTGTTTGTTACATATGTAAGGACCCATTTAAGGTTAAACTTATGGAACAGAACTAATATCCCATTGGGTCTATCTCAGTATGTTATGATATCAATCACGTAAGAGATATCTCTGAGATTTATTATATCAAAGCTTGTGTTAACGATACTTTGACTTATGTAGCACATACTTGTCAAAAGAATGTCATCTATATAGACAAGTTTATCTTAGTTGCTCCCACTCATTTTGAGGTAGGTACATTAATCCACTTGGTTGTTGATGAAAATAATTACGTTAAGATTTCATCACATTATGATGTTTGCATTAACCCATACATGGATTTTATTGGCTTACAAATAAAGTGTTCTTTAACCTTCAATTTAGAACTTTAGGTTGTTATCTAATGAACATGTAAATGTGTCAGCCATTTGTTATGGAAAAATTGTTTATAATGTTCATCTAATGTAGCTTTAAACTATTATAAGCTACTAGAACAGTGATGATCCTGAAAGAAATCTTTTTTTTTTTAGATAGGTAAGAAAAACTCTTTCATAATTTATCTCTTCCTGAGTATAACCTTTGACAATCAATCATGCTTCTTAGTGTCTTAACGTTTATATTAGGATTTGATTTAGTTATGAACACTCTTAGGTAATTCAATCAAATCCCAAACGTTATACGAACACATAAAATCAGTCTTACTAGAAAACTGTTTTATTCCATTAAGAATATTGATTGACACTAATGGCTTAATTTGAAGAGATAGGATCAGTAAACATTTCCAAACATTTCCAAAATCCATTTCAACTTCAGTTAGGGAGGTTATGTAATCATCAAAGTTAGTAGGCTTTTAAACCTAGATGACCTCCTGAGTTGATTATTGGGTTCATTAGAAGTTTCAGTTTTATGGATTAGCTCTTGGTTAGGTTGCTATCATTTTCATGATTCTAAGTTTGTAAGAGTTGGTGCAGTATGGTGTACAAGAGGTGTAATCGGAGTTAAATTCGGAGTGAAATTTAATGACATTCTTCCCCCCGCCTCTTGTATTCCTTGCAAATCATAATAAGGACTTTGACTGCTCCCACTGACCTTAGGAATCTTTAGGAACTCAGCATGCTTAGGGTCAAAGCTTAACGACCAATAAATTCTAATAGAGAAACAAGTTAATGACGTTAGTCATTGTAGTTTCTCTTATTGAGAATTATGTTAGTTTAGGTAAGAAATCTAAGTGTGCCCACAATTAAGCAACAATGAAACTTTTGTAAGAGTAGCATTAGATTTTAAGGAGACAAGTATTGATAGAACAGTGTCGTGATGGAGCGGTGTCTTGTCCAAGAGGTGCAAACTGAGGTAATGTAAAATTTTCACTCCCCCACCTCTTGCAACTATTGCAAGTTATTATTAAGACACTTAATGCTCCCACTGATCTTTAATATCTCTAGAATGTTACAAGAGAAGTTTCAATGAGCTACGTGACGTGGGAACCTATCATATATACGTTAGACTTTATTTGATTTCTTTAATGTCCAAATATCATAAGAAACTTTAGGGACATATCTAATAGAAATCTAATTAAGTATATATATGAATAGATTTCTTCTAAGAACGTGTGCCATATGCGACAAAATTTAGATACAAGTTGATAGTCTTTTAAATGATAAATGAATTATGTCTGAATATTCCATTTGGAATAAGTTCCACGAATGTCAAAAATGACTTATGATGGACCCATACTTATTCCTTAAGCCAAGTCATACTTAGGGCTTTAACGTCATGATTTAAAATCACTTAGAATGAGGTTAGTTGAATAATCATCCTCATTAAGAAAGTCATGATGTCTCATGAATTTCGGTTATAATGGATGAAATTTATAAGTCTCATTTTCCTTTTGTCAAGTTCTTATTTGCATGATAACAAAAGTTGTGAAAATGTAAGGTATCATCTAGTTTCATTTTAATAATGTTTCTATCCAGATATTTAGAACAAATAAGATGAGAGTTTAAGATAAGTGTGACTTTATGTTGACTATGCAAACCTCACAACCTTCATGACATAGCCTAAGTAATGATACTGTATTCTGATTAATAATCAGAACATGTAATGTATCGAAAAGCTTTGTTAGAAGACTGCTTATTATGGTTCTTATAGCCTTAACATTTAATTTTGTCACTAACTCTCGTGTTAATTATTTGTCAAGTTCTGGTAAGGAAACGTATGGAACTAGAGTCAACTAATCATGTGTTAATTGGAATATTGAAATTACCAGACTTAAATATCATTAGTAAGTGACTATCTCATTAATTTACCCAACTGTTCTTTTAGAATAATGGATAGTCTCGTTGCTTATGTCTAGCCTAATGACATAGTTATGCAGTGAGATTTTCCCTTGAAGAACCTTAAAGTTGGAATTAGCACTTGTAATTTGTCTATGGACCTTAGAACAATCCTCTTTTAAACTATTAGTGGTTGTAAGGTGAATAACAACTTATTTTCCAGCGTTAAACATGTATTTCTTTGTACATATGTTGCTTATCAACACACTCGTTATACTTTGGTATTTCTTGAGTGTTATAGTTGATTTATAAGGCATCAAATTGTACAAGTGAAAATTTTAGTATGTAATGTACTGGAAAAATGTACTTATTTCCATGCGTAAGCCCTTAACTTTATGGGTCATGGTTTTGTACATTATAATGTATTCACATATACCACTTAACTTTATAGTTTAGAGTTTCAAATTAAGGCATGCATCTTAGGAGTTCTAGTGATTATTCCATAAATAAAGATTAGTCTCAGGAAAGACTTAATCTGGAATAACTTTAGTTATAGCATTTACGTTAGAGAGTTCTTGATTATCATAATAGACATCATGTTCGATTTGTCCTATTCATCATGCTCTAACTTTCTTCTTTATAATCTTTATCAGAAGAGAGCAATAGGATTATCGTGTCTTAGGAAATAATCAAGGATTTAATTTAAGAGCTAATTCTAATAGAAACTTTAAATAAAGCAAACATTTTAGGTTTAAAAATTAGAGTGGATGAGATATTGATATAAAGAAGAAAAAATTATAGTGAGTAACATTATGGGTAATAAGAACAAGGCAGACGAAATGATCATAAAAAACTAATTAAGGATCATTAAGCTAAGGATCATTATGTGAAGAGATTGTGATATGTCTATTACTAACATCAAAATAATAGACTTAGCTAAAAAGTTCTACTTAAACGAAAACAAAACAGCTTTGGCCAGAAGTGTAATCATTTAAGCATATGTGCAAAGTAGTTGTAACAAATCAGCTTTGGCCAGAATTGAAACAATCACTTTAGTTATGCACTTGTTGAGTATGCCATTTATGAATGAATTAAATCAGCTTTGGCCAGAAATTAAGACATTCATGCTTATGATGCACACACAACATAGCTTTCGTAATACTTGAACGATAAGTAGATGTATCAAGTCAGCTTTGGCCAGAAATGATATATCAGAAGCTCATTCAAGTTAAGCTATTTTGGTTTTGTAAAACATCATTTGATCCTTATAAATTAATTAAGTATAAACAAAACCAAGTATTTAATAGCAAACCACCCGTTAGCGCGGATCGAACTGTGCGATCAGTAATGCATTGTGCGTTTCACGAGTCTTGTGCGATCAGTAATGCACAAAGACTTGTGCGATCGGTAAGGCCCAAAGACTTGTGCGATCCATAAGGCCCAAGTGACTTGTGCGATCCATAAGACCCAAGTGACTTGTGCGATCCGTTAGGCCCAAGTGACTTGTGCGATCCGTTAGGCCCAAGTAACTTGTGCGATCCGTTAGGCCCAAGTAACTTGTGTGATCCATAAGGCCTTGTGCGATCCGTTATGTCTTGTGCGATCAGATCATCTCTTATGTAATCTGATCTTGTGCGATTATCTTATGCGATCAGATTATCTTTTTATGTGATCCAATCTTATGCGATAAGTTGCTGTTTGTTGTGATAACATAACTAAAATTCGAAAATTATGAATTGTGATATAGTTTCCTATTTTATTATTGATCTAATTTTATCAGTAAATTTCGAAATCATAATTGTTTATCTCATTAACATATTTCGAAAATAACTTATTAGATAAAATAAGATCAAATTAGGAAAAACATTATACAATTCAAATCAAATTCCAAATCATAAAGGAAAATTCGAATTTATCATAAGAACATTATGAACCCTAAAAACATAAAACATGATTCTGGAACCCGAAACCTGAATTTTTAAGCTTTTCTAAAACAGATTTCGGTCATAAACATAATCCAACTAATTTTAACCCAAACTTCGGTTAAAACATGAAACATATAATTAATCCATATTTCGAAAAACAGTGATTTCGAAATTTTGATTGTTCATAAGATTTTCAAAGAAAAATTCTGTTTTCCAAGTTTCAATCCCAGAATTATGGATACGAAAACAAAACTGACTAATCAACATATGCTCTGATACCACATGTTGGTTCAGTTCTGTTTAAACATAAAGGAAAACATGAAAACATACCTTTGGTTACATCAGCACAGGTTAGCAGAGAATCCAGCAATGGAGACGCAGCCATTAAGGTTGACATGATTGTCATCTTGGTCTGGTTCCTCCTTAGGGTGCTGACTGATGATGGTGGCTAAGAAAAACCGATAAGGGAATCGGTATAGGAGAGGAGGTCGAATTGATGTTATGATCTTATGGGGTGTGTCTGTTTGTGAAACTGAGTAACCCTCTAACCTCCACATAATTCTCCTTATATAAGCACCCAGGAGGAAACCCAATTAGTTACTAAGGGTAATATGGTCCATCAACAATTACCAACTGATTAAATAATAGGTTCTAATATATTTTGATCTCTATTATGTAAATGATTATAATGGCTATAGATTAAATATTGTTATATAATATATTTAATCTTACACTCCATTCATCTTTCATAAGGTTTCGAGTCCCATCTCTCTCTCAAGGTTTCGAGTAGTGAGTTCTCGAGTCCACGAGGTGGCAAGTTTTCGACAGAGATTTCGAGTCAATCATCTGCCTGTCAACACCGTTCATCCATCACCTCCGCCGCAAACATCAGACTTACAAGATACCTCCGGTCATATCCATTACTTCCGATCACCGTTAAAACGTTGTCACAGTGCATACATTAACATCATCATCGGAAATTGAATAGAGGATATTGAACGAGCGGCCGATTTTTTTTTAAAGAAAATTAGGGTTTAATAATAATAATAATAATAATAATAATAATAATAATAATCATTTAGTAATCATTACCTAATCGTTATTTACAATAATCATTTTTTAATAATTATAATAACATTAAGAATAATTTAGTATTAATTTTATTTAAAAATTAATATATATATATATATATATATATAAGGATCATGTGAGAAGTAGTAGGCTAAATGAGAAACTTGAGAAGCATTCTGTACCACACATTTTCCCTAAGCAAAAAAATGCAATAAAAAGGTGAAAAAATGCAAAAAAAATTTTTTTTTTTTTTTTTTTTTTTAAATCGCAGCTTTTTCTTTAAGAATTAAAAAAAAAAATTAAAATTTTTTTTTAAAAAAATTTTTTTTTTTTTTTTGGATTTATACACATGTGTATATTGTTAATCTTTTAACTATACATATATGTATATTGTCAATTATACATATATGTATATACATGTTTAAAATTGAAAAATAAGTGTTATTTAGGGTTTAGCATTAGTATTTAGGGTTTAGTATTAGGGTTTAGGGTTTAGCTTTATGGTTTAGGGTTTAGCTTTAGGGGTTAACATTAGGGTTTAGTATTAGGGTTTAGCAATAGTATTTAGGGTTTAACATTATGGTTTAGCTTTTGGGTTTAGCTTTAACTTTTGGGTTTAGCTTTATCTTTAGGGTTTGTATTAGGGTTTAGCATTAAGGGTTTAGCTTTAGTGTTTAGTTTTAGCTTTTGGGTTTAGCATTAGGGTTTAGCTTTAGGGTTTAGAATTAGGGTTTAGCTTTAGGGTTTAGCTTTAGTGTTTATGGTTTAAGATTAACAATATACACATTTTTTCAATTTTAAACATGTATATACATATATGTATAATTGACAATATACATATATGTATAGTTAAATGATTAACAATATACACATGTGTATAAATCCAAAAAAAAATTTTTTTTTTTTAATCCTTAAAGAAAAAGCAGCGATTTTTCAAAAAAAAAAAAAAAATTTTGCATTTTTTTCACATTTTTTTTGCATTTTTTGCTTAGGGAAAATGTGTGGTCCAGATTGCTTCTCAAGTTTCTCAAATAGGGTGGACTTCTCTTAGGATCCCTACCCTATATATATATATATATATATATATATAGGGAAAAGATCATGCGAGAACCACCTCTTATTGTGAGAACCGCGAGAACCAATGTGAACACAACAAAAAATGCCTAAACATAGCTAAAAATCACACATTTTTTTTTAATATTTTTATATAAAAATCGCTACTTTTAGAAGCAAAAAAAAAAAAATTTTTTTTTTTTAATTTTTTTTTTTGCACTAAAAGTAGCGATTTGAGCATAAAAAATATTAAAAAAAAAAATTTAGATTTTTTTTTTATTTTTTTAGATTTTTTTAGGTTTTTTGGGGGTTTTAGTTTTTAGCATTTAGCTTGGGGGGGGTAGGTTTTTTTTTGGGGGGGGGGGGGTGGGTGGGGGGTTTAGGTTTTTTTTGGGGGGGGGGGGGTTAGGTTTTTTTAGGGTTTTTTTAGCTATTTTAGGTTGTGTTCACATTGGTTCTCGCAATAAGGGTGGTTCTCGCATGAGCTCCTCCCTATATATATATAGGGGAGAGTTCATTGGGGAACACAAAAAAAGTGGGGAACTGGGGAACAGGGGCATTTTGTCCAAACCATATTTCATTAAGTGCAGGTGTTAGAAATAGAATTCCATCCTCAGTTGCAAACCCTAACTCCACTGAACTACCACCATAAGTCCATAACCGCCACCGCCACCCAAATCGGAACCCTAGCTCATCCACCGTCGATAGAAATCAACACCGTCACACTCTCCATCTGCCACCGTCGATCCAGCGGAACATTTTCAGAGTGGAATCAAGATAACTTAGGGTTTGAAAGTGAACTCATATTGTGCTGCTTTACGGATCTGGATCTCCGAAGTAGGTTCCGAGTCAACAAAATTAAAATGCTTCTGAATGATTTGTGCAATCCGAACCACCGCCTGGTTATACATGGTTCTAATACACACACGCATACTGAAGATCAACCTCTTTCGATTTTTCGTTGTGTTCGTTCCGTTCCTCTGGCCGACCAACCACCGGTAAAATGCCTCACTCTTTCTCTTTCTCTCACTACGTATGTATAATTGTTTGTATTTGTATCTGTAGTGTGTGATTGACGTATATATTGATTAATTTGTGTGTTGGTTTAGTCTGTAGTGTGTGATTGCCGTCGAAACAAGATTCGTTTGATCTAGCTTGTAAAAATAATGAGGTATTGTTATGTTTTAACTTTGAAGCCCTAAAATGTTTACAGATTTGTTGTTTATGGATTATCTTTGTTGTATTTGTCTATGCTTAGGTTTATATATAATTGTCATTGATATAATTTTAGTGGTTATTGATCCAAATAGAACACTAGCAATTTTTGTTGTTAGTAATTTTGCTTGTTTCCACATTCATGTTTCAAAAAATTATTAGGTTTTGATTTTGTTCTACTGTAAACTTAAAATTTAACATGTTAAATTTCATTTAAGATGTTAAATATTATATTTATCTACTTAGGTTATATACAACAATCGGAAGCTTTGATTGTTTATCTGGTGTGCACCATCGGGTAAAGGTAACTCAGTGGAATTTTGGAACAAGCTTTGGATTAAGGGTGTTTGTCTAAAAATCGTTTTCCTAGCCTTTTTAGTATTAGTTGGTATAAAAAGGTTATGGTGATGGAGTGTTACAAAAGGGTGGGGTAGGTTTAATCTGGGATTTGGGCTAGAAAAGGGCGTCTACAAATACTGAAAAATTGGAATTTAATCAGTTGTTGGAGGTTCTTGCTCTGTAGGATATTCAAAGAAGAACGATGTCTGGTGGTGGAAGTCGGGTGGAATGGTTGTCGATTTCTCTGTGAAACAGGTGAGGAAGGATCTGAACGATAGCATGTATCCAGTGGTGAAGGGTAATCAGTTCAAATGGAGCTCGATGGCAGAGCTAAAAGTCATTTTTTGTCTGGAGGGCTGCTGCAGACTGGATTGCTACGAAAGATTCTTTGGTGGCTCGGGGGTTACGGTCGAGGAAGGGAGGTGTCCGAGATGTGGGGCTTTTCTTTGGATAATTGGAGCGAATTTAGGGGGCTGGAGTTCGGCTACATGGTTTTTGTCCTTTATGTTTCTTGGTGCTGGTCATGTGTTATTATTTTCTGTTATACTTTTGCTTCGCAGCTAGCTAAGCTTTTGGTGTAATAAAATTGTTCTCGTTTGCTGTAAAAAAAGGAGATAGATCGATTTCAAACTTTTCATGTTTTCAGCAAATAAACAAGCTATTAGCTAATTATTGTTGATTTTATTTGTGATGGAGAATGTTTTGTGATATGTTTTGTTTGTAGTTTTTCTTGTATACAAATGACATGCATACATGTCTATGAATCGTTCTTGAGCCCATTGCCCTGGTTTTGTTGCATTCTTACCACGAGCAACATTACCATTTATATATTCATTTATTAGTCCATACTTAGGAATCTTGTTCTATTAGCCTCTGTTTCAGGTTTTCAACATAAAATAGCTTTTAATTAGCTTATAAGACTATAAAAGAAAGGCCTATATGGGTTTATTGGTCTAAATTGCTTAATTTTTTTATGACAACGCTATCTTTAATGGATTCTGTTGGATAATGTGTTGACTTGTTCAGAAATCAAGACTCTTATTGAAGATGGCAGTGCTCCAGTTCATTTGTTAGAATCAGGTGGAATCTTGAATTCATAGATGAGATATTAATGAAATTGTTAGCCAAAATAGACATTTAGTCGGGTCAAATGGAATCTTGAATTCCAGTTATGTCTGGTCTAGAAAACCAAACACAAGCTTAGTTTATTGGCCCGAAATGTTAAGCGTTGTAAAACTGTATATAAACAATCTCCCATTATTTGGAGCTCAGTTTGAAAGAATACTTATCTTCTGGTTAAGAGCAACAGGTGTTGGCTATAGAGGCAGCCAACTTTAATGTGTCATGGCTTCGAGCTCACTTGAACATCATCCGCAAAAGGAAGGAGGCCAGCAAGAAGTGCAATTTGCTTATGGAAACGAAAGTGAACACCGTTTTGGTTAAGAAGGCTGCTCAAGTGGATCTTTGAGAGAGATGTGTGGAGTTCATGGCTACGTAAGAATGGTTTGAAGAGGCTAAAAGATGTGTGAGAGTATTCCATCTTGTTGAAAAGAATCTAAATGACAATATCTTGGAATCTAAAGGTAGTATAGACGCATGGGCAATTATTACTAAATTGCCCTGAAACACCTTATATTTTGTCGAACGGGGCCAGACCTTTTTTTCGAAAGATGAGGATTAGATTTTGTTTATATATTAATAGAAAAAACTCGCGAAGGTGTAGATTGCACAACTCTAGAAAAACAGGTTTCCCTGCAAGTATGTTTTGACAATCATTTCCAATATGTGCATTGCATGTGTTAACTATTCTGTAGGTTTCTTGGCTCATCATTTTTTACTTTTGAAGAATGTTTTTGAATGTGTATCCCCTAAAGGGGTGGCTCAAGTGGGGCTATTCCAAATGATTTTATCTACTTACTGTAGAGAATTACTGCATGAATGAGGCTAAACGATGTAGAATATCACTGTATGATTTCGTCATTAGTAAAACTTAACGAGCTTAAAGAAGTTGAAGATCTATACACCGAACGGGAATCCACTTCCGTAATTGGAGATTGACGGCTCCCGAATTTGATCCTTGCAACGTAAATCAACAAAAACGATATCAAAATGGCGTAAGTGTTTTTTGAAAAACGGGTTGTCGGGAAAGGAATCGTTCCAAGTTACACTTCAGTTAAATAAAGAACAAATTCTTAACATGTTAAATATTTTTTAACATAATAAAATATTTTCTTAACATGTTAAATATATTTTATTGGTTGATTTTTAAAAAAATAATTGTTTTAGATTAATATGAAATATAATTTTATTTTCCAACTTTATGTGTTGTATCTAATATAAGCACAACGAATTATATTGATTGATTATTTTAATTATTATTAATCGCAAGGCACGTCTTGTGTCACCATGGTTTCCTAGATCACGAGTGATCTGGGTGAGATCGGAGATACATCACCTCGTAGAAGGTTAGGAGCTTTCCCGACAATATACCATTGCGAATATTTATGACACGTTAAATAATGTAAAAAGACTAAACATTTGTTTATAAATAAAAAAAATTAATTCTTAACATGTTAAATATATCTTATTGGTTTATTTAAAAATAATAATTGTTTCATATTAATATGAAATATAATTTGATTTTTTCAACTTTATGTGTTGTATCTGATATGAGCACAACGAATTATAGATTGATTATTTTATTTTTTATTAATCGCAAGGTACGTCATGTGTCACCGTGGTTTTTTTAGATCACAAATGATCCAGGTGATATCGGAGATATATCACCTCGTAGAAGGTTAGGAGCTTTCCTGATAATATACCATTACGAATATTTATAACACGTTAAATAATTTAAAAAAGCCAAAAATTCGTTTATAAATAAAAAAACAAATTCTTAACATGTTAAATATTTTTGTAATATAATAAAATATTTTCTTAACATGTTAAATATATTTTAATTGTTTATTTAAAAAAATTGTTTCAGATTAATATGAAATATAATTTGATTTTTCAACTTTATGTGTTGTATCTCATACAAGCACAACGAATTATATTGATTAATTACTATTAATTGCAAGGTACGTTTTGTGTCACCATGGTTCCAAGATCACGAGTGATCCGGTTGAGATCGGAGATACATCACCTCGTACAAGGTTAGAAGCTTTCCTGACAATATCCCATTGAGAATATTTATGACACGTTAAATAATATAAAAAGACTAAATATTTGTTTATAAATAAAAAAATAAATTCTTAACATATTAAATATTTTTTAACATAATAAAATATTTTTTTAACGTGTTAAATATATTTTATTGTTTTATTTAAAAAATAATTGTTTTAGATTAATATGAAATATAATTTGATTTTTCAACTTTACGTGTTGTATCTCATATAAGCACAACGAATTATATTGATTGATTATTTTAATTTTTATTAATCACCGGGTATGCCATGTGTCACCATGATTTCCTAGATCACAAATTATCCAGGTGAGATCGGAGATAAATCACCTTGTAGAAGGTTAGGAGCTTTCCCAACAATATACCATTGCGAATATTTATGACACGTTAAATAATATAAAAAGACTAAACATTTGGTTATAAATAAAAAAATAAATTCTTAACATGTTAAATATTTTCTTAACATGTTAGATATATGTTATTGGTTTATTTAAAAATAATAATTGTTTCAGATTAACATGAAATATAATTTCATTTTTCAACTTTATGTGTTGTATCTGATATAAGCACAACGAATTATAGATTGATTATTTTAATTTTTATTAATCGCAAGGTACATCTTGTGTCACCATGGTTTTTTTTAGATAACAAATGATCCGGGTTTGATCGGAGATAAATCACCTCGTAGAAGGTTAGGAGCTTTCCTGACAATATACCATTGCGGATATTTATGATACGTTAAATAATTTAAAAAGAATAAACATTTGTTTATAAATAAAAAAACAAATTCTTAATATGTTAAATATTTTTTTAATATCATAAAATATTTTCTTAACATGTTAAATATATTTTATTGTTTATTTAAAAAAATGTTTCAGATTAATATGAAATATAATTTGATTTTTCAACTTTATGTGTTGTATCTCATATAAGCTCAACGAATTATATTGATTAATTATTATTAATCGCAAGGTAAGTCTTGTGTCACCATGGTTCCTAGATCACGAGCGATCCGGGTGAGATTGGAGATACATCACCTCGTAGAAGGTTAGAAGCTTTCCCGACAATATACCGTTGAGAATATTTGTGACACGTTAAATAATATAAAAAGACTAAATATTTGTTTATAAATAAAAAAATAAAATTTTAACATGTTAAATATTTTTTAACATTATAAAATATTTTCTTAACATGTTAAATATATTTTATTGGTTTATTTAACAAAATAATTGTTTTAGATTAATATGAAATATAATTTGATTTTTCAACTTTACGTGTTGTATCTCATATACGCACAACGAATTATATTGATTGATTATTTTAAATTTTATTAATCACAAAGTATGCCATGTGTCACCACGGTTTCCTAGATCACAAATTATCCGGGTGAGATCGGAGATACATTACATCGTAGAAGGTTAGGAGCTTTCTCGACAATATAACATTGCGAATATTTATGACACGTTAAATAATATAAAAAGACTAAACATTTGGTTATAAATAAAAAAAATTCTTAACTTGTTAAATATTTTTTAACATAATAAAATATTTTCTTAACATGTTAAATATATGTTATTGGTTTTTTTAAAAATAATAATTGTTTTAGATTAATATGAAATATAATTTGATTTTTCAACTTTATGTTTTATATCTGATATGAGCTCAACGAATTATAGATTGAGTATTTTAATTTTTATTAATCGCAAGGTACGTCTTGTGTCACCATGGTTTTTTTTAGATCACAAATGATCCGGGTGAGATCAGAGATAGATCACCTTGTAGAAGGTTAGAAGCTTACCTGACAATATACCATTGCGAATATTTATGACACGTTAAATAGTTTAAAAAGACTAAACATTTGTTTGTAAATAAAAAAAAAAATTCTTAACATGTTAAATATTTTTTAATATCATAAAATATTTTCTTAACATGTTAAATATATTTTGTTGGTTTTTTTAAAAAAAATGTTCCAGATTAATATGAAATATAATTTGATTTTTCAACTTTATGGGTTGTATCTCATATAAGCTCAACGAATTATATTTATTAATATGAAATATACCATTGTGAATAACTATGACACGTTAAATAATTTAAAAAGACTAAACATTTGTTTATAAATAAAAAACAAATTCTTAACATGTTAAATATTTTTTTAATATCATAAAATATTTTCTTAACATGTTAAATATATTTTATTGGTTTATTTTAAAAAAAAAATGTTTCAGATTAATATGAAATATAATTTGATTTTTCAACTTTATGTGTTGTATCTCATATAAGCACAATGAATCATGTTGATTAATTATTATTAATTGCAAAGTAAGTCTTGTGTCACTATAGTTCCTAGATCACGAGTGATCCGGGTGAGATCGGAGATACATCACATCGTAGAAGGTTAGAAGCTTTCCCGACAATATACCATTGATAATATTTATGACACGTTAAATAATATAAAAATACTAAACATTTGGTTATAAATAAAAAAATAAATTCTTAACTTGTTAAATATTTTTTAACATAATAAAATATTTTCTTAACATGTTAAATATATGTTATTGGTTTATTTAAAAATAATAATTGTTTCAGATTAATATGAAATATAATTTGATTTTTCAACTTTATGTTTTATATCTGATATGAGCACAACGAATTATAGATTGATTATTTTAATTTTTATTAATCGCAGGGTACGTCTTGTGTCGTCATAGTTTTTTTTAGATCACAAATGATCCGGGTGAGATCAGAGATAAATCACCTCGTAGAAGCTTAGAAGCTTTCCTGACAATATACCATTGCGAATATTTATGACACGTTAAATAATTTAAAAAGCCAAAAATTTGTTTATAAATAAAAAAAAAACAAATTCTTAACATGTTAAATATTTTTTTAATATCATAAAATATTTTCTTGACATGTTAAATATATTTCATTGGTTTATTTAAAAATAAATGTTTCAGATTACTATGAAATATAATTTGATTTTTTCAACTTTATGTGTTGTATCTCATATAAGCTAAACGAATTATATTGATTAATATGAAATATACCATTGCGAATATTTATGACACGTTAAATAATTTAAACAGACTAAACATTTGTTAATAAATAAAAAACGTATTCATAACATGTTAAATATTTTTTTAATATCATAAAATATTTTCTTAACATGTTAAATATATTTTATTGGTTTATTTAAAAAAAATTGTTTCAGATTAATATTTTGAACTCTAATCCGAAATTCGATATATAATTTGGTAAGCAAAGTTGAATTAAATCTAGTTGATCAATGCAAACTATCATTTAACATGTCAAATTTATCTATATTTATCTAACATCGCAATTCTTGCTTTATTAACCCTAGAAACTTTTCACAACTAATCCGAATCGAATATTATATATGCAAACTTCACATGATTCAGATCAGATTGTAATAACATAAGGTTTATACACAAATAAAAACATAATACACATAATTACAAGAAGAAAACAATATTATAAATAGTTTTGTTGCCTTTAAAGCTGCATCTAACCAGCCGTGTCAATAAGAACAACGTCTGAGCCGTTCGGGTAGCCTCCTGAATTGCTTCCTTAGCAACAATTGCATGATCTTTCTCATAACCCTTTTCCAAAATAGGGATCTGCAAGCAAAACGTAATTTTAATTTAGCATCATAGTTACAAGGCATGACAATATCATGATCAAGAGGCCAATATCATACCTGGAGCCTACGAGCATGAGTACCCAGCTGCTCAACTGCTTCTGAACAGAATGTGTCACATGTAGCCATTATGACATTGACATCATGCTCCTACAGCCACTACACCGCGTGTACATGTTTGCATTCCTAATTAGTTTATCTTTTATGAACACATGAAGTATTGAAAGTGACTGGTGATCATGCCCTTGCAAGATTAGTAGACTTTCCTACTCCATTAACTCCCACAAAAACCACAACATATGGTTTATGTTGTTCTTTGGTACATGAGCATCCCTCGTAATGTCAATATAGAGTGCCTCAATGATGGCTAAGAAACCAATCAAGAAAGATACCTCCTCTTGAAAATGGGAATTTTGAAAGTAACTGTCATGTTGAGTTTGAGCAGAAACTTAACCTCTACAAGTTTCTGCAAGATTTCGTGTGTGCTTTCTCGGCTAACTCTGCCTCTGTACCTTTGGTCACTACTCACTAGAAAGGAAACTGGATTACATTGCTGAGATAGTCCTGGGTGTAATCCACATTTTGACCCGATTCCTGAACCACCATTTCATATATTAACTCTAATGCAGCTTTAGATGGACTTGATTCATGCACTAAGCATGGATGATGGAACCATGTGACAAAACCCCTTATTCTCAACCACGAGATTCTGCTAATGATAAAAAAAAATATTAGTCCATAAATAAATTAAAAACTGAAATAAGAAAGAACATTATGTGGCCATGTTTCTTGAATGTCCCTCAACGACACTAGCAAAATAATTCTCATATTCAAGAAGATGCGGTGTGATCTCATCCTATCATCTTGGTTTAATCCGAGACATTTGGTCCCAAAAGTCAAAGCACGAGACAGACGTCTATGTACAAAACTACATGAGGTGCATATATATCTGTTTCACATATAAACCTTTCCTACATCCCATGTATTGCTTTGCATATAAACCTCCTAAGAACTTAATTTTGATACAGAACTACATCAGTAACACCATTCCCTATCATATGATATATAACCTACTCTACATCAGTTCATAATAATTTCATGTGTAAAAGCAGCACACAAAAGCACAAAGTAAAGCCATACTTAAATCACAGAAATCGAACAGATAACATAAGTTCAGGATCTTACGGCGGTGGTGGTGGTCGACCAGCAGCAGCGACGGTTGTTGTTGTTGTCGTATGGGTGAAACGAGCGGAGCAGCAGGGCCGACGATGACGACGACGGGAATTCGAAGGTGGCGATGGTGTAAGGAACAGAGCAGCAGCAGCGATGATGTGTTGTTGTGTGTGGCTTTTGAGGCTCAGTTCTTTCTAGTGAGTAAGTTTTCTGGTAAGCAGTCGGTTCTTTCTTCTTGCTTCTTCTTCTCCCTGAAAAGCAAGGAAGTATAATATAAAGCTTAAAAAATATATGAATCATTCTCATTGATCAATGAATTGTTCAGAATCACAAAAGCAAATGAAGTACCTCTCAACATATCCTCAACTTCATCTGTTTTCGATTAAAAATCAACCAACGAATTAGCGTTTTGCTCACCCGCACATGTTTCCGGTTTCTGTGCATCATAAGAACAATTGTAAAAATAATGAAAGATAATAAAATTCGTCACAAATCTATAAACGAGGTTCTTATATCTAAAAATCATGCGAATTTAAACATTTAACATGTATAATGATTGAAACACTTAACTGGTCGGTTTTAACATGTAAAACTGTCAACAATTTAGTTAGTCCTTTTAAACAAACATTGATCAATATGTATGCAGATATGTATAATCTCCATCAAAACTTCAAATTAAACAAACACTGATAAATATGTATGCAGACATGTACATATCTATCCACAGAAATGTTTCCGAAATGATATTCCTATAATCAATCATGCATCTATTTGAAAACTCAAACTAGTGTCTCAATATCTAATAGATATATATATTCAATTAAGATAAAAAGAGAATGTAGATACCGAAATGATATTCCTACCATCTCAATCTCCTTTAAAAATATAGTTATTTAACATGTTAAACAAAAGTAAAACTAAAATAGATGCACAAGAGCAAATAATATACCTTAATCGAATATATATATTCGATTAAGATAAAAATAGAATGTTAAACAAAAGTAAAACTAAAATATAATTATTTGTATGTGTGTTTAAAATATTGTTTCATATGACAAATACTATAGAAAAAACAAATTAATAAACAAGTTAAACAAAAGTAAAACTAAAAGGTTGAAATCTAAATTCACATAAGAGCAAATAATATACCTGTATGTACGAGACTTTGTAAGCAGCTTAAATTGAACTTTCAAGGATCTGTTAGGTTCTTGAGTAACATTTAAAGCCACTGTAGTCTATGTTGAGAATAAAAATATCAATTAACATGTTAAAAATTCACTTCAGATCTAACAAGAATACTTCATATCAATGAGCCACAACACGAATTTCACTTCAAAAAACTAATTAAAATCTAGATCATCGTCGGTGAATACCTGTATATCAACATACGAATGAATCTAATCACTTAATCACACACTAAGAATAGAATTAACAGACCTGATCATCTTAAGCACGAACAATGGAAGAACTAACAGATCTGTTCATCTTTGAAACCGCTGGAACAAAATCGGAATCAAAAGTAACAGATCTGATCATCTCTTAAACCGCCGGAACAATGTCGGAATCAGAATTAACAAATCTAAGCTTCTTCCAAACAGCCGGAAGGAGATCGAGATCGAATCAGAATTAACATCTCCGATCATCTCTTAAACCGCCGGAAGGAGATCGAGATCGAATCAGAATTAACATCTCCGATCATCTCTGAAACCGCCGGAAAGAGATCGGAATTGGAAGCCGGAAGCAAAGAATCAGTGGGTGTCGTGTTGCAGAGGGTTGAGTTCTCTGGCGAAGGGCATGTTTGGCTAAGCTTTTCAAAACAACTTATTGACTTATTGGCTTTTTGGAAAAGTCAGTATGGAGTGACTTATTGACTTATTGGCTTTTCCCCCTCACATACACCCTCATTGCCAAACATCATTTTGAAGCTTATGACTTTTCAAAAAGCCAATAAGTCAATAAGTTGTTTCAAAAAGTTTAGCCAAACATGCCCGAACTACGCAATACTCTCCAACAACCTAATTAAAACTTTTCATAAATTCCAAATATGCCCCTCCGTGTTTTTTAAAACTTACAAATCTAATCTAATCTTAACCATTGATTAACTTAATCCAAGGGTGTTCCCCGGTTCCCCACTTTTTTGGTGTTCCCCAATGAACCCCACACTATATATATTCTAATTAATAAAAAATAAATAAAAAAATTTAAAAAGGGTTTGTTTGGTTTGTGATAAAGTTTTGGTAGGTTTTGAGGTGCGGTTCAGAAAGCGGGTTCATTCGACTGCAAGGTGTTTGAGTTAGCGAGTTCACGGGTTCTCGTTTTGGCTTGTGTTTAAGGAAATGAACAAAATAATTAACCACCTACTGACAATATGGCACTCATTACTCAGATGGTTCCGGTTCATGGACTCACAGCAGAAGAGGTAAGTTCTTGTTTCTATACTCTTGAATGTAGAGGTAGAGTTGAGTCATATCGTTTACACAACTCAGAACTAATCCAAGATTACAATGATATAAAAAGGCATAATTCTTATTTAACAAAAAACGAAAGGGTTTTTAAAGAGAAAATTGAAGCTCAATGAAAAGACATTGCTAAACTTCAAGAAGATCTGAGTGTAAAGAGTTGTCATCACATGGAGGCTAAAGAAACCATATATGCTTTGACCAAGGAACTGGAAGAGATCAAACAAAAATATCAAATAAACGAAATCAATATTAAGAAATACGAAACTTCCAACAAATTAGTCAAAGGTTTATGTGACATCCAATTAAAGTATAAAGAAAAGAAAAGGTGTGGTTTAGGTTACAATAAAGTTCCTCCGCCATACAATCACAACTACACCTACTTACCTTTCACTGTGGAGGAATTGATAAACGAGGATACGATGACTTACGGTTCAAAAACTGATAAGTCATCGATCAACAATGAACCTGTTGAAGAACAAACAGATCAGCCAGTCGCTTTTATTTCTCCATCTGTGAACGATACTAATGCTTCGTCTTCCCTTGCAGATGAAGTAACAGTTGAAGATGTCGTTGGGGATGAACAAGCCTCAAATTCTGATTCCTCTAATAATATGATAAATGAACCTAATCCAGATGATGTTTTCGTACAAAAAATTGTTAAGTCGTTTTTGGGTTCTGTGTGGTCTCTTTGGCCTGATAATTTGGGCGAAACTAATAATGATTATGATGTTTTTAGTTCCACAACTACTGAAACTGTATCTGCAGATGTCCCTAATGATGCATCCAGTGGGACCACTGAAACTCCTCAAGAAGATCTAAACTGTTCTGATTACTCTTCTGAATCCATCTCAGCAGAGGTCCCTAATGATGTATCTAGCGAGACCACTGAAACACTTTGTCAAAAGGATCAGGAGATTTCTTTGAAAAACGAAGCTGCCAGTGAACCACTTTTGAACACACATCATTCATGTGTTATGAAACTTCTAAATCATGTGAAATCATAGCTGATGACATGAAGGAAGAAGTGAAGACTGATGTGAACAAGGCTCCAAGTATACAATCTGAGAGGTCTGAACCCACTGCTTGTGATAAAATGGGCCAGAGCAAGCAAAAGAAGTTGAAACGAGCTAATCGAAGGATAGAGAATGAGTAGACTTAACATCAAAGACAATCATGCTATCTGAGATCATCTACGGGCAGCAATAGTCCACAAAAGGCTCGTGATGTGAAAAATGATTTTGTTAAGCCATTCAGTAATGGAAAATGTGAGAAATATGCATTTGACTGTGCTAACAAAGCTTTCAGAAAGACTGGTGAGATTTCTGAACAAGACTTGCAGTCTAAGCAAAGCAAGAAGAATCAAAAGAAATCTCCACCATAGAAGGCCCCTGCAAACGACAAGTATAGACATCCAAATTCATCCTCGTTTGCAAGAAATGTAAATGGAAAACAAGCACAAAAAGGACCAGTTCATCCTTCATGGCTTGCAAGAGCTACACAAGCTGATCAGAATGCCTTCTACGCGAAGAGACAAACATGCTTCAATTGCGGCATTGATTATATGCAAAACCATAGGGTTACACCAAAGGATAACTACCATTCCAAGCCGATGAAGGTATCATCACCTAAGGCAATAAAGAATGTGAATCCTAAGGTTAAACCTTCTGATGGGGATTGGAACGCTGCTAAAAACAAACGCAAAGCTTTTCAGGAACAAAAATCTGTTTCAAAAACTAATACAACTAAAACAGCTAAAGTTGCTCAACCGAGGGTAACAAACACGTTTGCTAAACCAAAACAGATTTGGAAACCCAAATCCAAAGCAGCAACGTCTCCAATCCTTGAAACGGAAGGGGACTTGCGTTTAAAAGAAATGTCTTATTTTGATGCTTCAGGTAAACCCAGGACCACGATGGCCTGGGTACCAATGTCTTACTAATCTCCTTACTTTTCATGAACAACCAAGGAGGAACTGTTGACAATCTCTGGAATGTTGATAGCGGTTGTTCCAGAGATAAAACGGGTAACGTCTCACTGTTGCAAAAAGTTCAATTTTTTTACAGATGATATGTTTCCTTAGGAGGAGATAAGAGAAGTAAGATAAGATCAGCAAAAGGTACAATTTAAATTTAGTACTTTGATTTGAAATTGATTAGTCTTCAATCTGATGATAGAACGGTTAACCAAAAATATTTTTTCTCTTTCTTAATTCATTATCTTTGTACGTAAAGTATCCTTTCTGTGGTAAATGGTAAATTTGCGCATAAGATTTATGCACAAATTTAGGGGGGGGGGGGGGAGACATTTAGATAAATATAGATTTTAGGGGGAGAAAACTCAGAAAAATACAAAAAGAGTTTTCTGTAAATATGTATTGTTTTAGGGGGAGAAAATGAGAAAAATTAAAAAGCCAAAATAGAAATTGCATGATATGGGAATTGATATAAATGTTCATGTTAAAGGGTTTGACTAACACATATAAGGTGCCATAGTTGAAAAGACTAGGATCTACTGTAATATGTCGATAGGCTTGAGGCTCAAAATGATAAAAGATACTAAGTGATATGAACATAACGAACTATGTACCATGTGGGTAACATACCAACGGCGTATGATTTATGGTCTTAAATCTTGCGTTGATTGATAGCCAACATCTGAGGTTTTAGGTCTTTATGCTGTTGAATCATCCGGGGATATCTTGGCTGTCCTTCTGTTGCATCTAGATTATATGCAGACCTAGACACAGTCAGGATATCTTAAAAGATCCCAAGAGGACAAAATCCCTAAGGAATAAAATCTAAAAATGAGAAAATTCCCAATGCTCAAAGAGCCAAATTCGTACCAAAATGGTATTTGCCTCGCCCTCGTTGGACACAATCATTGGTCGCTATCCTGTACGCAAGTACTGACCTGTCATCAATGGTCTAACATTGTAAATAAAAAAGGATGACATCAGTATACTCACCTGTTACGAGGAATCGCTGTGCTTACCTTGATCGCGGGGGTATGCCTTGGAATGGGACACACATGTATAATAGTATAATATTACCTTAAACATATCACGAAGTTGAAAAATTGAAAGTTGAGCGTTAAAGTTTAAGTGGACAAACATATTGGCAATCGCATAGACCAGTTTGATTAGGCTCGTACAGAAAAGTGTTCCTTAGTCTGCCGGAGAACGAATTTTGATCCCATTGCAATTGTAATTGTATATTATGGTAGTTGTTTATATTTTGAGTTTTCATTTGTTTTTAGTTCTTAAAAATTAAAAAAAAAATTCAAAATTCAAAAATACAAAAATAGTGTCTTGTTTTTCTATAAATCAAAAACAAAAAAAAAATAGAGTGTTTATTTTTTTTTTCTTAAAATAAAAAATGTAACCGTTCTTGAAGATTTGACTGATCATAAAAAGTTGAAAGAGTTTAAATTGTGAAATCCGAGTACAAGTACTTGGATGTACCTAGTGTTCATATGGTACTCTCATTGTTGCATAAGAAATGTTTGCTAATGAATTTCTGAGCATGTGCATAACTTGATTTCAATCAAGAAACAGGGAT
This sequence comes from Helianthus tuberosus, assembly GCA_030545235.1. Taxonomy (NCBI): domain Eukaryota; kingdom Viridiplantae; phylum Streptophyta; class Magnoliopsida; order Asterales; family Asteraceae; genus Helianthus; species Helianthus tuberosus. The sequence goes on from JARYGA010023411.1 coordinate 25,157, forward strand.
TGACGAAAATGAAATGTTGTTAGTCAGAAGAAGCCTGAAGCAGCACAACAACAAAATGTACCTGAGTCAGAAGAACCAGATATGAAACGTCGTCTGACAGTGAAAGTGCATTTGAAGAAGTACCTGTGAACCTGCTTGAAAGAAATACACTGAAGAAGAAAAGAGCTGTTGAGAATCCTCCTCTCACATTCTTTCTGATAAAGATGTTTCAAGTAAAGCTGATCGAGATCCTGATATGAAACTAACCACAAGAGCTGAAGAAAGAGACCCAGTGCTGAGAATTCAGAAGTCAAGAACTTCCACAACATCTGCAGCATAGCGACAACCATAGACTTCGTTGAAGACATTGCTGAATTCATGTTATGAAGACAATTTGATGGCATCAGTCTAGGGGGGAGATTGTTAGGCCCTAAAGTGTGAGACTGACTCATCAAATTAACACAACGGGCTATGGTTACAAACTGGGCCATACCGGGTTAGTTAATATTAGGTTTTGGACCTTTATAAGTCACTTGGGCCAAGCTTCAGGCCATGTGGGCCAAGTAGGCCCAAGGGGAGCCCATGTAGGGAATCGGGCTTGAGTAGGTATATAAACAAGTTCTCAACTTGTTTTAGGTTTTTGAGCCTCATTGTTACACAAAGTTTTAGAGTCTGAGAGAGAGAGGCGATTTGGTGTGTCATCTTGTACTAGACGTTTTGCTAATCAATAGTAATAGAACATGTGCAAGTTTGATAGTGATTCCGGTGTGTTCTTCGTATTTTATATTTTTCTTGAATCTCACCAAGTTTGGATTCCGCACAAATTTGGTGATTGTTTGATATCACAATTTGATCCATTTTTGGGACTTACAAAAGAATGTCTCGCAGATTGAGACGAGTAGGAATCATCCGAATATTGTCGATGATCCGAGCTGTGAGGTAGCGAGGGTGCATGTCCTGATGGGCCTCCTCGCATGGGTCCTTTTCCTTTGCCTCTGAATCTTGGCGGCATGATTAATTCCTGTCAAAAATAAAAAACAATATATATATATATATATATATATATATATAACTTAATAAGGATAAGAGTTAATCCTAGGTCAATGCCTACAATCAGGAAGTCTAAGGATTATGCTATTGTATTGTTTGAGATTAAACACAAAAGGCTAGTGTTTAATTCTCTCAAACGTTGGCTCTGATACCAACCGGTCACACCTCGATATTTAGGTTCACCCGGTGGGCCCGGATGGGGTATACGTGACTAGATTGATATCAAATACACAAATAGCATAGCGGAAGTCTTGGATTTAAAATACTATTACAAATAATAATGTCTGAATGTTCATAATATAATACAGACGGATATTGTATCAACAGATCCACAAGCGGATCATAAATTTACAAAATGAAATAACAGACTACTCGGCTTCTTATGCAAGGAGTTGTAAATTCCTCTTAAGCATTACCGGGCACTTCCAGCCTATTTCGTAACCTTGCAACCTGTCACTTAGTCTTTTGAAGATACGTCAGTTTACACTTGTAAATACAAATAATCGACACATTTTGAAAATATTTCAAAATCATTTTCATGTACACAAGGTACATATATTTTCATAAATAACTTAGGACAAACTATTTCTCATGTTATCAGTTTTACAAGCTTGATAATTCATACGGGGCCCGGAAACTATGCCAGGACATGATTAACCGACACGCCACATTATTACCCTTATTGGGTTATAAAAATCATTTTAGTATAGCATTAGAATCTGTCAGGTGTATGCCTACACCCCGTGCTTAGGTCGTGGCCACTTGCAATTATATGAGCCGAGGATATCCAAGACTCGGTCGTATTAACCCCCCAATGACTTAGTTCAAGTAAAACGAATTAAAACGAGTTATTTGAATTCTAGACACATAGGTCATCGATCCCATACCCACCATGTGGTAATAATATACCGTATCCCAAGCCCGTATAGGGAAAATAGGTTAAGAGTATTTACTTGTCTTAATAAGTCTTACAATCCAAGATAATAACAATAAGCACAACCGTAATCAACTAACAAATCTTGGTTGCAATCTACTGGAATGCCTTAGTCTGGATTGAGTGGTATAATAACCAATTAGAATGTTAACGGGTCTTATTCAAGTCATAGACTTGGACCGATTAACTTAAATTAATGAAAATGGTACGATATGCTAGAATAAGCGAATGACCAGATAGAATGTAGTTTAATCCTCACAAGTACTAAGACTTGTATAATATGGATAAACAATATACATTCTGGAATTTGAAATGAGTTTGAAAAGATTTGACCCGTTTCGGTAAACTTACGTAAAGTAGTTAAATAAGCTAACCGTACGCGCACAGGCGGTATCGGGTGATCGGATGGGCTATAAACAAGTTCAATATGCTAAAATACTTTAATTATGTTATAACGTCAGTAAGCTATCAACTTTGTTTGATCATTATGGCTTAAAACCAAAATATGCACCATAAGGGCATTTTAGTCATAATGTGACATAATTTAAGAACTTGTATAAAAACTTAAGTTATGAACAAGTTCATTCTGTCAAAACATGTTAATTAATATAATATCAGTATGTTATCCATTTCATATGCATTGGTTGAAACAATGTTTTGCACAAAAAGGGCATTTTGGTCAATAATAGGCATATTATAAGAACTTGTGTAAAAACTCAGAATCTGAATATGATCAAGTAGTATAACCACAGAGGGTTATTCTACACTATAATATGATCATAATGCAACTTAGAATCAGTAGCTAAAGTTGCTAAATCGGGTCAGAATCGAAAGTCAAAGCAGAAGTCAAACTGCTTGAATTTCGGTTGTGAACCGACACATAAACTGGAAATGACGGGATGAACATGCTTATACATGTTCTAATATTAATTACCAACTTATTTAGTGTTAAAACAATTACAATTTCATTTTATAAAGTTTCTGAAAATCTGCCGTTTGACTTTTTATTATATTTAACTTTGACCCGTCATTTGACCAACTTAACGTGATTTCCAAGAGGTGCCCTTTTAAGGGATTAACACCTACCTTATTACGATCACTTAGCCATGTTCAATTCAAACAATGGCTAGACCTTAATGGTCTAAACCGAAAGTCAAAGCAAGAGTCAATTTGCTTGACTTTCGGCTAATAAAAGCCTATAAAATGAAAACAGCGGGAAAAGGAACACTTACAAGTGATCCTTAGAATGTTTGGAATTCAGAGGGATGCTCCTTTATGATTAGGAACTTCCAAATAAGCAGATGAGAAGAGAAGTAAAGAATGAGCAAGGAAATGGGTTGAGTTAGTGTCCTATTTATAGTTGAAGAGGTGGAATGGAGATTAAGACAGGTGTTAGGGATGTTATAGTATCATCCCAGGTGTCCATGGACTTATCTACTACTGAGCAAGAGTGGCAAATTCGCGAGAGGTGGCACCATGGCAGAGAAACTTGGCCTCCAGGCAAAATTCTATCACTGGCAGTTCCTTACGGACCATATGGCCTTCTGGCTTACGGTCCGCAAGCCTTGTAGGCGCACACAGTTTTCAACATCCTTACAGACCGTAAGCTATAAAGCTTTGCGGTCCATATCTGCTACTTAAAAACAAAAATAATATATGCTTGCTGTCCGTAAGCATAAAGCCTTGCAGTCTGCAAAGGGTAACTCAGAGGCCATTAATTGGCATGTTGACACCTTTAGTCCCTCCACATTCAAAGTTTCAACAATCGACAAAATTAGTCACTCTCATCCAAATTAATAGGCATATTGAGAGTAGACACGTGCCATTATATTACTCGACACAATTTTACGAGGTGTTACAAAAACACACGAAATCATACTTTACGCTTAAATTACAAACACAAACAATCCAATCATACCTGCTTAAATACGTGATACTTGATTTGTATACTTGGATGATTCTTTTGTGTGATTT
>JARYGA010023412.1:0-25740 GCA_030545235.1 Helianthus tuberosus
CTTTTCATTTCATAACCCAAACCAAACACCCTTTTACCCACCAAAACCTTTTTTATTTTTAACCCTTTGTTTTAGTAACAAGTTCGGTTTTTCGTATGATCGTTCAAAAAAAATGTGTTGATGATGAAGCAAAAGATAAACAAACAAGTTCATCAAAAATAACTTTGTTTGAATAATAGCTTCATCAAAATAAAAGTTACAAAAATAGAAAGTCCTACGAAAACCAACACTTGTTACGCTTTTCACCCTTTTTCTACTAACCACTAACCACTATCCCAGCCACCTACCTTTAACCCAAGCCTAACCCTTCACCCACAAAGTCCTCTTGATATTTACAAAAGGTATAAAAGTTAAAAAGGAGGAGGATTGATTGCTTGGCAAGCCTATGGTAGGAGTAAGTTCCATGCCGCTCTCGAGTGATTCACTAAAAATACACCTTCGGCCGAGTGTGAGTGATTTCTCCCATGAGGTATGTGAACTTGTATATAAATGGAATTTTAAAAAGGCATGTTATGCCCAAATAAGTAATTTCTCCTATGAAACGTTCTAAACAAATCATAACGAATAGGATTGTAAATAGATAAAAATAAAACCCAAAAAGATCTTGGATTCCCAACACTCTATGACAAGCCAAAACCTTCTCTTCTACCCATTCCATTTGGGAGTGTAAGCCACATATTAAAGAGTTTTGCTTGAGGACAAGAAAAAGTTCAAGTGTGGGGGTATTTGAGGTGTGTAAAATGCAACATATAAATTACATCAAATGAGGCATAAAACTAACCCTTTTTAAGTACTAATGTTGGAAAAAAGAGTGTTTTTGTCTTCCTTTTGTATTTTCAGGATTAAATGAGCTCAAAATCACAAAAGAAGCAAAAAGACAGCTAAATCCAACATAAACACAAGAAAAGGAACATAAGTGGACTGCCCGACCCCTCAACGGCATCTTCCCAAGCAAAATAGAGAAGGCAGAAGACTGAACACGCCCCGTGCTCAGCCAGCACGGGGCCGTGCCCAAGAAGCAGCAGAAAAGACAAACCTATAGAAGCTTCTATTGCCCACCACGGGGCCGTGTCCAGTGAACACGGGGGTGTGGCGAAAGTACAGCAGGCGCATTAATTGTAATTGCGAATTACAATTAATGAAGAGAGAGAGTGTTAGACAGGCACGGGGGCGTGTCCAGCGGATACGGGGCCGTGCCCAGCCTTCTGTTCAGCCTATAAATAGGAGTGCTTGGTTTCATTTCAACTCATCCCTTGGCACACCACCTCTCTCACACTTCATCCACCACCCACCACCATCACAACACCATCATCCACCACCATCATCCATTGTCCATCACAGAGTGTGTGAGTCGTCTCGGGATCCAAGATTGATCGTAAGAGTTCTTGACAATCAAGGCCATGTTTTCCTAAGTCTCTTACATCACTTGGTGAAGACAAAGTGTCTAGTATAATACTTTTTATTTCTAATCTTTTGCACTTTTTATTTGGTTTTGTATTAATGACTTTAATAACTAGTTACTTATGTTGAAGGTGATCTTTCCTTATCGTTTGTCCGTGGTGTCTTGGCATTATTTTACTGTCTATATAAAATAAAATATTTTCACCATTCATATCTCCACGGTCTATATGGAGGTATGTTGGCTACCTGGTCGGGGGTTAAGGGAACGGTTTGGTAAAGGTCTTGCCATTGTTCAGCGTTTAGAGGTCCTGCAATGGACCTGGGTCAAATTTAGTAGGACCTCCTTCAATGCTTCACGGTATTGGATGGCGGGGGTCTAAACTCTTTGATCCCCTCATAAGTTAACTACTATTAATACTATAACCCGGCTATTTAGGACTGTATCCCTGCTGACTCAGACTACTTAGTCGAGGGTAACGTCACCTCCAAAAGAGGGGCCTACCATAATTTGCATTAATAACTTAATTAATTATCTTCCAATAATCCACCCTTTTAGGATTGTATCCTTGCTGACTCAAACTACTGGGGTGAGGGTAACGTCACCTTCAAAAGAGGGGCCAACTACAATAACTAAGATAATCTCTTAAATATGTGCAAAAGTGCGGAAATAATCAAAGGTTATACTAGATACGAGTCGGAACCAAGTGATTCATCTTGTCTATCTGTTTTTCTTTTTATTTTTATTTTCAGCATTTTAGTTAGTTTTTATTTTTTTCTTAGGTTAAAACTTTTTTCTAAACTTTTTATTTTGATTAGACGTTGAGGATAAACTGGTACTAAAAGCTCTTGTGTCCTTGGACGACCTCGGTATCTTACCAACGCTATACTACGCTCACGATGGATGCACTTGCCCATATGTGTGTTTAGTGTTAGTAAAATATCGTGTTTTATAAATTTAAAACTTGGCTAAAAAATGTGTTAAAAGGGCTTAAAATATACACCTAATATATATAACACTTCACACGCATCATTTGGTGACGGCAACAGATTCCTAATCGATGGAGAAAGGTCTGGTGGTAAGAAAAGCTGCTTCTTGGAGGTTGTCAAGTGTTTTCGCTCGATGATTCCATTCTTGGGTGGTTGGTTTGGCCCTTGTTCCTGTAACTCAAATCCTAGCCCAGTATATCCTATTTTAATCTTACACCATTGTGAACCTTACGCCTTTTTTACTCTCTTATCGAGGTTCTCGGCATTGAAAAATCTTCGTAAACTAAATCACACGTGTATATGTTGACACTTAAGAGATATACAGTCAAGAAAATCAAGGGCAATGGTGATATATATGCGGATTAGACACCAAAATAAAACACTCAACAAATGGCTACAATTTAAGGAATTTGTTTAGTGACGGCATCAGATTCCTAATTGATGGAGAAAGGTCTGGTGGCAAGAAATGCTGCTTCTAGGAGGTGGTCAAGTGTTTTCATTCGACGATTCCATTCTTGGGTGGTTGGTTTCACCCTTGTTCCTGTAACTCGAATCCTAGCCCGTTTTATCCGATTTTAATTTTACACCATTGTGAACCTTACGCCCTTTTTACTCTCTGATCGAGGTTCCCGGCATTGAAAAATCTTGGTAAACAAAACCACACATGTATATGTTGACATTTAAGAGATATACAGTCAAGAAAATCAAGGGCAATGGTGATATATATGCGGATTAGACACCAAGAAAAACACTCAACAAATGGCTAGAATTTAAGGAATGTGTTTAGTGACGGGCATCAGATTCCTAATTGAAGGAGAAGGGTCTGGTGGCAAGAAAAGCTGCTTCTAGGAGGTTGTCAAGTGTTTTCGCTCGACGATTCCATTCTTTAGTGGTTGGTTTAGCCCTTGTTCCTGTAACTCGAATCCTAGCCCGGTATATCCCATTTTAATTTTACACCATTGTGAACCTTACGCCTTTTTTACTCTCTGATCGAGGTTCTTGGCATTGAAAAATCTTCGAGAACTAAATCACACGTGTATATGTTGACATTTAAGAGATATACAGTCAAGAAAAACAAGGGCAATGGTGATATATATGTGGATTAGACATAAAAAAAACAGTCAACAAATGGCTACAATTTAAAGAATGTGTTTAGTGACGACATCAGATTCCTAATTGATGGAGAAAGGTCCGGTGGCAAGAAAAGCTGCTTCTAGGAGGTTGTCAAGTGTGTTCGCTCGATGATTCCATTCTTGGTTGGTTGGTTTGGCCCTTGTTCCTGTAACTCGAATCCTAGCCCGGTATATCCCATTTTAATTTTACACCATTTTGAACCTTACGCCTTTTTTACTCTCTGATCGAGGTTCTCGGCATTGAAAAATCTTCGTAAACTAAATCACACGTGTATATGTTGACATTTAAGAGATATACAGTCAAGAAAATCAAGGGCAATGGAGATATATATGCGGATTAGACACAAAAAAAAACACTCAACAAATGGCTACAATTTAAGGAAAGTGTTTAGTGACGGCATCAGATTCCTAATTGATGGAGAAAGGTCCGGTGGCAAGAAAAGCTGCTTCTAGGAGGTTGTCAAGTGTTTTCGCTCGACGATTCCATTCTTAGGTGGTTGGTTTGGCCCTTGTTCCTGTAACTCGAATCTTAGCCCGGTATATCCAATTATAATTTTACACCATTGTGAACCTTACGCCTTTTTTACTCTTTGATCGAGGTTCTCGGCATTGAAAAATCTTCGAAAACTAAATCACACGTGTATATGTTGATATTAAAGAGATATACAATCAAGAAAATCAAGGGCAATGGTGATATATATGCGGATTAGACACAAAAAAAACACTCAACAAATGGCTACAATTTAAGGAATGTGTTTAGTTACGGCATCAGATTCATAATTGATGGAGAAAGGTCTGGTGGTAACAAAAGCTGCTTGTATGAGGTTGTCAAGTGTTTTCGCTCGACGATTCCATTCTTGGGTGGTTGGTTTGGCCCTTGTTCCTGTAACTCGAATCCTAGCCCGGTATATCCCATTTTAATTTTACACAATTGTGAACCTTACGCGTTTTTTACTCTCTGATCGAGGTTCTCGGCATTGAAAAATCTTCGTAAACTAAATCACTCGTGTATATGTTGATATTTAAGAGATATACAGTCAAGAAAATCAAGGACAATGGTGATATATATGCGGATTAGACACCAAAAAAAACACTCAACAAATGGCTACAATTTAAGGAATGTGTTTAGTGACCGCATCAGATTCCTAATTGATGGAGAAAGGTCTGGTGGTAAGAAAAGCTGCTTCTAGGAGGTTGTCAAGTGTTTTCGCTTGACGATTCCATTCTTGGGTGGTTGGTTTGGCCCTTGTTCCTGTAACTCGAATCCTAGCCCGGTATATCCAATTTTAATTTTACACCATTGTGACCCTTACGCCTTTTTTACTCTCTAATCGAGGTTCTCGGCATTGAAAAATCTTCGAAAACTAAATCACACGTGTATATGTTGACATTTAAGAGATAGACAGTCAAGAAAATCAAGGGCAATGGTGATATATATGCGGATTAGACACCAAAAAAAACACTCAACAAATGGCTACAATTTAAGGAATGTGTTTAGTTACGGGATCAGATTCATAATTGATGGAGAAAGGTCTGGTGGTAAGAAAAGCTGCTTCTATGAGGTTGTCAAGTTTTTTGTCTCGACGATTCCATTCTTGGGTGGTTGGTTTGGCCCTTGTTCCTGTAACTCGAATCCTAGCCCGGTATATCCCATTTTAATTTTACACAATTTTGAACCTTACGCGTTTTTTACTCTCTGATCGAGGTTCTCGGCATTCAAAAATCTTCGTAAACTAAATCACACGTGTATATGTTGACATTTAAGAGATATACAGTCAAGAAAATCAAGGACAATGGTGATATATATGCGGATTAGACACCAAAAAAACACTCAACAAATGGCTACAATTTAACGAATGTGTTTAGTGACGGCATCTGATTCCTAATTGATGGAGAAAGGTCTGGTGGTAAGAAAAGCTGCTTCTAGGAGGGTGTCAAGTGTTTTCACTCGATGATTCCATTTTTGGGTGGTTGGTTTTGCCATTGTTCATGTAACTCGAATCCTAGCCCGGTATATCCCATTTTAATCTTACACCATTGTGAACCTTACGCCTTTTTTACTCTCTGATCGTGGTTCTCGGCATTGAAAAATCTTCGTAAACTAAATCACACGTGTATATGTTGACATTTAAGAGATATACAGTCAAGAAAATCAAGGGCAATGGTGATATATATGCGGATTAGACACAAAAAAAAAACACTCAACAAATGGCTACAATTTAAGGAATGTGTTTAGTGACGGCATCAGATTCCTAATTGATGGAGAAAGGTCCGGTGGCAAGAAAAGCTGCTTCTAGGAGGTTGTCAAGTGTTTTCGCTCGACGATTCCATTCTTGGGTGGTTGGTTTGGCCCTTGTTCCTGTAACTCGAATCCTAGCCCGGTATATCCCATTTTAATTTTACACCATTGTGAACCTTACGCCTTTTTTACTCTCTGATCGAGGTTCTCGGCATTGAAAAATCTTGGTAAACTAAATCACACATGTATATGTTGACATTTAAGAGATATACAGTTAAGAAAATCAAGGGCAATGGTGATATATATGCGGATTAGACACACAAAAAAAAACACTCAACAAATGGCTACAATTTAAGTAATGTGTTTAGTGACGGGCATCAGATTCCTAATTGATGGAGAAAGGTCTGGTGGCAAGAAAAGCTGCTTCTAGGAGGTTGTCAAGTGTTTTCGCTCGACGATTCCATTCTTGGGTGGTTGGTTTGGCCCTTGTTCCTGTAACTTGAATCCTAGCCCGGTATATCCCATTTTAATTTTACACCATTGTGAACCTTACGCCTTTTTTACTCTCTGATCGAGGTTCTAGGCATTGAAAAATCTTCGTAAACTAAATCACACGTGTATATGTTGACATTTAAGAGATATACAGTCAAGAAAATCAAGGGCAATGGTGATATATATGCATATTAGACACAAAAAAAAAAACACTTAACAAATGGCTACAATTTAAGGAACGTGTTTAGTGACGACATCATATTCCTAATTGATGGAGAAAGGTCCGGTGGCAAGAAAAGCTGCTTCTAGGAGGTTGTCAAGTGTTTTCGCTCGACGATTCCATACTTGGGTGGTTGGTTTGGCCATTGTTCATGTAACTCGAATCCTATCCCGGTATATCCCATTTTAATTTTACACCATTGTGAACCTTATGCCTTTTTTACTCTCTGATCGTGGTTCTCGGCATTGAAAAATCTTCGTAAACTAAATCACAAGTGTATATGTTGACATTTAAGAGATATACAGTCGAGAAAATAAAGGGCAATGGTGAGATATATGCGGATTAGACACAAAAAAAACACTCAACAAATGGTTACAATTTAAGGAACGTGTTTAGTGACGGCATCAGATTCCTAATTGATGGAGAAAGGTCTGGTGGCAAGAAAAGCTGCTTCTAGGAGGTTGTCAAGTGTTTTCGCTCGACGATTCCATTCTTGGGTGGTTGGTTTGGCCCTTGTTCCTATAACTCGAATCCTAGCCCGGTATATCCAATTTTAATTTTACACCATTGTGAACCATACGCCTTTTTACTCTCTGATCGAGGTTCTCGGCATTGAAAAATCTTCGAAAAATAAATCACACGTGTATATGTTGACATTTAAGAGATATACAGTCAAGAAAATCAAGGGCAATGGTGATATATAGGCGGATTAGAGACCAAAAAAACACACTCAACAAATGGCTACAATTTAAGGAATGTGTTTAGTTACGGCATCAGATTCATAATTGATGGAGAAAGGTCTGGTGGTAAGAAAAGCTGCTTCTAGGAGGTTGTCAAGTGTTTTCGCTCGACGATACCATTCTTGGGTGGTTTGTTTGGCCCATGTTCCTGTAACTCGAATCCTTGCCCGGTATATCCCATTTTAATCTTACACCATTGTGAACCTTACGCCTTTTTTACTCTCTGATCGACGTTCTCGGCGTTGAAAAATCTTCGTAAACTAAATCACACGTGTATATGTTGACATTTAAGAGATATACAGTCAAGAAAATGAAGGGCAATGGTGATATATATGCGGATTTGATACCAAAAAAAAAAAACACTCAACAAATGGCTACAATTTAAGGAATGTGTTTAGTGACGGCATCAGATTCCTAATTGATGGAGAAAGGTCTGGTGGCAAGAAAAGCTGCTTCTAGGAGGGTGTCAAGTGTTTTCGCTCGACGATTCCATTATTGGGTGGTTGGTTTGGCCCTTGTTCCTGTAACTCGAATCCTAGCCCGGTATATCCCATTTTAATTTTACACCATTGTGAACCTTACGCCTTTTTTACTCTCTGATCGAGGTTCTCGGCATGAAAAATCTTTGTCGACTAAATCACACGTGTATATGTTAATATTTAAGAGATATAAAGTCAAGAATATCAAGGGCAATGGTGATATATATTCGGATTAGACACAAAAAAAAAAACGCTCAACAAATAGCTACAATTTAAGGAATGTGTTTAGTGACGGCATCAGATTCCTAATTGATGGAGAAAGGTCTGGTGGCAAGAAAAGCTAATTCTAGGAGGTTGTCATGTGTTTTCGCTCGACGATTCCATTCTTGGGTGGTTGGTTTGGCCCTTGTTCCTGTAACTCGAATCCTAGCCCGGTATATCCCATTTTAATTTTACACCGTTGTGAACCTTACGCCTTTTTTACTCTCTGATCGAGGTTCTCGGCATTGAAAAATCTTCGTAAACTAAATCACACGTGTATATGTTGACATTTAAGAGATATACAGTCAAGAAAATGAAGGGAAATGGTAATATATATGCGGATTTGACACAAAAAAAAACACTCAACAAATAGCTACAATTTATGGAATGTGTTTAGTGACGGCATCAGATTCCTAATTGATGGAGAAAGGTCTGGTGGCAAGAAAAGCTGCTTCTAGGAGGTTGTCAAGTGTTTTCGCTCGACGATTCCATTATTGGGTGGTTGGTTTGGCCCTTGTTCCTTTAACTCGAATCCTAGCCCGTTATATCCCATTTTAATTTTACACCATTGTGAACCTTACGCCTTTTTTACTCTCTGATCGAGGTTCTCGGCATGAAAAATCTTTGTAGACTAAATCACGCGTGTATATGTTGATATTTAAGAGATATAAAGTCAAGAAAATCACGGGCAATGGTGATATATATGCGGATTAGACACAAAAAAAAACGCTCAACAAATGGCTACAATTTAAGGAATGTGTTTAGTGACGGCATCAGATTCCTAATTGATGGAGAAATGTCTGGTGGCAAGAAATGCTGCTTCTAGGAGGTTGTCATGTGTTTTCGCTCGACGATTCCATTCTTGGGTGGTTGGTTTGGCCCTTGTTCCGGTAACTCGAATACTAGCCTGGTATTTTCCATTTTAATTTTACACCATTGTGAACCTTACGCCTTTTTTACTCTCTGATCGAGCTTCTCGGCATTGAAAATCTTCGTAAACTAAATCACACGTGTATATGTTGATATTTAAGAGATATACAGTCAAGAAAATCGAGGCCAATGGTGATATATACGCGGATTAGACACCAAAAAAAACACTCAACAAATGGCTAAAATTTAAGGAATGTGTTTAGTGACGGCATCAGATTCCTAATTTATGGGGAAAGGTCTGGTGGCAAGAAAAGCTGCTTCTAGGAGGTTTTCAAGTGTTTTCGCTAGACGATTCCATTCTTGGGTGGTTGGTTTGGCCCTTGTTCCTGTAACTCGAATCCTAGCCCAGTATATCTCATTTTAATTTTACACCATTGTGAACCTTACGCCTTTTTTACTCTTTGTTCGAGGTTCTCGGCATTGAAAAATCTTCGTAAACTAAATCGCACCTGTATATGTTGACATTTAAGAGAAATTCAGTCAAGAAAATCAAGGGCAATGGTAATATATATGCGGATTAGACACCAAAAAAAACACTCAACAAATGGCTACAATTTAAGGAATGTGTTTGGTGACGGCATCAGATTCCTAATTGATGGAGAAAGGTCTGGTGGCAAGAAAAGCTGCTTTTAGGAGGTTGTCAGGTGTTTTCACTCAACGATTCCATTCTTGGGTGGTTGGTTTGGCCCTTGTTCCTGTAACTCGAATCCTAGCCCAGTATATCCCATTTTAATTTTACACCATTGCGAACCTTACGCCGTTTTTAATCTCTGATCGAGGTTCTCGGCATTGAAAAATATTCGTAAACTAAATCATACGTGTATATGTTGACATTTAAGAGGTATACAGTCAAGAAAATCAAGGGCAATGGTGATATATATGCGGATTTGACACCAAAAAAAAACACTCAACAAATGGCTACAATTTAAGGAACGTGTTTAGTGACGGCATCAGATTTCAAATTGATCGAGAAAGGTCTGGTGGCAAGAAAAGCTGCTTCTAGAAGGTTATCAAGTGTTTTCGCTCGACGATTCCATTATTGGGTGGTTGGTTTGGCCCTTGTTCCTGTAACTCGAATCCTTACGCGGTATATCCCATTTTAATTTTACACCATTGTGAACCTTACGCCTTTTTTACTCTCTGATCGAGGTTCTCGGCATGAAAAATCTTCGTAGACTAAATCACACGTGTATATGTTGATATTTAAGAGATATACAGTCAAGAAAATCAAGGGCAATAGTGATATATGCAGATTATACACCAAAAAAAAAAACACTCAACAAATGGCTACAATTTAAGGAATGTGTTTAGTGACGGCATCAGAATCCTAATTGATGGAGAAAGGTCTGGTGGTAAGAAAAGCTGCTTCTAGGAGGTTGTCAAGTGTTTTCGCTCGACGATTCCATTCTTGAGTGGTTGGTTTGGCCCTTGTTCCTGTAACTCGAATCCTAACCCGGTATATCCCATTTTAATTTTACACCATTGTGAACCTTACGCCTTTTTTACTCTCTGATCGAGGTTCTTGGTATTGAAAAATCTTCGTAAACTAAATCACATATGCATATGTTGACATTTATGAGATATACAGTCAAGAAAATGAAGGGCAATGGTGATATATATGCGGATTTGACACAAAAAAAAACACTCAACAAATGGCTACAATTTAAGGAATGTGTTTGGTGACGGCATCAGATTCTTAACTTATGGAGAAAGGTCTGGTGGCAAGAAAAGCTGCTTCTAGGAGATTGTCAAGTGTTTTCGCTCGACGATTCCATTATTGGGTGGTTGGTTTGGCCCTTGTTCCTGTAACTCGAATCCTAGCCCGGTATATCCAATTTTAATTTTACACCATTGTGAGCCTTACGCCTTTTTTACTCTCTGATCGAGGTTCTCGGCATGAAAAAATCTTCGTAGACTAAATCACACGTGTATATGTTGATATTTAAGAGATATAAAGTCAAGAAAATCAAGGGCAATGGTGATATATATGCGGATAAGACACCAAAAGAAAACGCTCAACAAATGGCTACAATTTAAGGAATGTGTTTAGTGACGGCATCAGATTCCTAATTGATCGAGAAAGGTCTGGTGGCAAGAAAAGCTGCTTCTAGAAGGTTGTCAAGTGTTTTCGCTCGACGATTTCATTATTGGGTGGTTGGTTTGGCCCTTGTTCCTGTAACTCGAATCCTAGCCCGGTATATCCCATTTTAATTTTACACCATTGTGAACCTTACGCCTTTTTTACTCTCTGATCGAGGTTCTCGGCATTGAAAATCTTCGTAAATTAAATCACACGTGTATATGTTGATATTTACGAGATATACAATCAAGAAAATCAAGGGCAATGGTGATATATATGCGGATTTGACACCAAAAAAAACACACAACAAATGGCGACAATTTAAGGAATGTGTTTAGTGACGGCATCAGATTTCTAATTGATGGAGAAAGGTCTGGTGGCAAGAAAAGCTGCTTCTAGGAGGTTGTCAAGTGTTTTCGCTCGACGATTCCATTATTGGGTGGTTGGTTTGGCCCTTGTTCCTGTAACTTGAATTCTAGCCCGGTATATCCCATTTTAATTTTACACCATTGTGAACCTTACGCCTTTTTTACTCTCTGATCGAGGTTCTCGGCATGAAAAATCATCGTAGACTAAATCACATGTGTATATGTTGATATTTAAGAGATATACAGTCAAGAAAATCAAGGGCAATGGTGATATATATGTGGATTAGACACAAACAAAAAAACACTCAACAAATGGCTACAATTTAAGGAATGTGTTTAGTGACGACATCAGATTCCTAATTGATGGAGAAAGGTCTGGTGGTAAGAAAAGCTGCTTCTAGGAGGTTGTCAAGTGTTTTCGCTCGACGATTCCATTATTGGGTGGTTGGTTTGGCCCTTGTTCCTGTAACTCGAATCCTAGCCAGGTACATCCCATTTTAATTTTACACCATTGTGAACCTTACGCCTTTTTTACACTCTGATAGAGGTTCTCGGCATTGAAAAATCTTCGTAAACTAAATCACACGTGTATAAGTTGACATTTAAGAGATATACAGTCAAGAAAATGAATGGCAAGGGTGATATATATGCGGATTTGACCAAAAAAAAACACTCAACAAATGGCTACAATTTAAGGAATGTGTTTGGTGACGGCATCAGATCCTTAATTGATGGAGAAAGGTCTGGTGGCAAGAAAAGCTGCATCTAGGAGGTTGTCAAGTGTTTTCGCTCGACGATTCCCTTATTGGGTGGTTGGTTTGGCCCTTGTTCCTGTAACTCGAATCCTAGCCCGGTATATCCCATTTTAATTTTACACCATTGTGAACCTTACGCCTTTTTTACTCTCTGATCGAGGTTCTCGGCATGAAAAATCTTCGTAGACTAAATCACACGTGTATATGTTGATATTTAAGAGATATACAGTCAAGAAAATCAAGGACAATGGTGATATATATGCGGATTAGACAAAAAAAAAACACTCAACAAATGGCTACAATTTAAGGAATGTGTTTAGTGACGGAATCAGATTCCTAATTGATGGAGAAAGGTCTGGTGGCAAGAAAAGCTGCTTCTAGGAGGGTTTCAAGTGTTTTTGCTCGACGATTCCATTCTTGGGTGGTTCGTTTGGCCCTTGTTCCTGTAACTCGAATCCTAGCCCAGTATATCTCATTATAATTTTACCCCATTGTGAACCTTACGCCTATTTTACTCTCTGTTCGAGGTTCTCGGCATTGAAAAATCTTCGTAAACTAAATCACACGTGTATATGTTGACATTTAAGAGATATACAGTCAAGAAAATCAAGGGCAATGGTGATATATCTGCGGATTAGACACCAAAAAAAACACTCAACAAATGGCTACAATTTAAGGAATGTATTTAGTGACGGCATCAGATTCCTAATTGATGGAGAAAGGTCTGGTGGCAAGAATAGCTGCTTTTAGGAGGTTGTCAAGTGTTTTCACTCAACGATTCCATTCTTGGGTGGTTGGTTTGGCCCTTGTTCCTGTAACTCGAATCCTAGCCCGGTATATCCCATTTTAATTTTACACCATTGCGAACCTTACGCCGTTTTTACTCTCTGATCGAGGTTCTCGGCATTGAAAAATCTTCATAAACAAAATCACACGTGTATATGTTGACATTTAAGAGATATACAGTCAAGAAAATCAAGGGCAATGGTGATATATATGCGGATTTGACACCAAAAAAAAAACACTCAACAAATGGCTACAATTTAAGGAATGTGTTTAGTGACGGCATCAGATTCCTAATTGATGGAGAAAGGTCTGGTGGCAAGAAAAGCTACTTCTAAGAGGTTGTCAAGTGTTTTCGCTCGACGATTCCATTATTGGGTGGTTGGTTTGGCCCTTGTTCCTGTAACTCGAATCCTAGCCCGGTATATCCCATTTTAATTTTACACCATTGTGAACCTTACGCCTTTTTTACTCTCTGATCGAGGTTCTCGGCATTGAAAATCTTCGTAAATTAAATCACACGTGTATATGTTGATATTTACGAGATATACAATCAAGAAAATCAAGGGCAATGGTGATATATATGAGGATTTGACACCAAAAAAAACACACAACAAATGGCGACAATTTAAGGAATGTGTTTAGTGACGGCATCAGATTTCTAATTGATGGAGAAAGGTCTGGTGGCAAGAAAAGCTGCTTCTAGGAGGTTGTCAAGTGTTTTCGCTCGACGATTCCATTATTGGGTGGTTGGTTTGGCCCTTGTTCCTGTAACTTGAATTCTAGCCCGGTATATCCCATTTTAATTTTACACCATTGTGAACCTTACGCCTTTTTTACTCTCTGATCGAGGTTCTCGGCATGAAAAATCTTCGTAGACTAAATCACATGTGTATATGTTGATATTTAAGAGATATACAGTCAAGAAAATCAAGGGCAATGGTGATATATATGTGGATTAGACACAAACAAAAAAAACACTCAACAAATGGCTACAATTTAAGGAATGTGTTTAGTGACGACATCAGATTACTAATTGATGGAGAAAGGTCTGGTGGCAAGAAAAGCTGCTTCTAGGAGGTTGTCAAGTGTTTTCGCTCGACGATTCCATTATTGGGTGGTTGGTTTGGCCCTTGTTCCTGTAACTCGAATCCTAGCCAGGTACATCCCATTTTAATTTTACACCATTGTGAACCTTACGCCTTTTTTACTCTCTGATCGAGGTTCTCGGCATTGAAAAATCTTCGTAAACTAAATCACACGTGTATAAGTTGACATTTAAGAGATATACAGTCAAGAAAATGAATGACAATGGTGATATATATGCGGATTTGACCAAAAAAAAAACATTCAACAAATGGCTACAATTTAAGGAATGTGTTTGGTGACGGCATCAGATTCTTAATTGATGGAGAAAGGTCTGGTGGCAAGAAAAGCTGCATCTAGGAGGTTGTCAAGTGTTTTCGCTCGACGATTCCATTCTTGGGTGGTTGGTTTGGCCCTTGTTCCTGTAACTCGAATCCTAGCCCGGTATATCCCATTTTAATTTTACACCATTGTGAACCTTACGCCTTTTTTACTCTCTGATCGAGGTTCTCGGCATGAAAAATCTTCGTAGACTAAATTACACGTGTATATGTTGATATTTAAGAGATATACAGTCAAGAAAATCAAGGCCAATGGTGATATATATGCGGATTAGACACAAAAAAAAAACACTCAACAAATGGCTACAATTTAAGGAATGTGTTTAGTGACGGAATCAGATTCCTAATTGATGGAGAAAGGTCTGGTGGCAAGAAAAGCTGCTTCTAGGAGGTTTTCAAGTGTTTTTGCTCGACGATTCCATTCTTGGGTGGTTGGTTTGGCCCTTGTTCCTGTAACTCGAATCCTAGCCCAGTATATCTCATTATAATTTTACCCCATTGTGAACCTTACGCCTTTTTTACTCTCTGTTCGAGGTTCTCGGCATTGAAAAATCTTCGTAAACTAAATCACACGTGTATATGTTGACATTTAAGAGATATACAGTCAAGAAAATCAAGGGCAATGGTGATATATCTGCGGATTAGACACCAAAAAAAACACTCAACAAATGGCTACAATTTAAGGAATGTATTTAGTGACGGCATCAGATTCCTAATTGATGGAGAAAGGTCTGGTGGCAAGAATAGCTGCTTTTAGGAGGTTGTCAAGTGTTTTCACTCAACGATTCCATTCTTGGGTGGTTGGTTTGGCCCTTGTTCCTGTAACTCGAATCCAAGCCCGGTATATCCCATTTTAATTTTACACCATTGCGAACCTTACGCCGTTTTTACTCTCTGATCGAGGTTCTCGGCATTGAAAAATCTTCATAAACAAAATCACACGTGTATATGTTGACATTTAAGAGATATACAGTCAAGAAAATCAAGGGCAATGGTGATATATATGCGGATTTGACACCAAAAAAAAAAAACACTCAACAAATGGCTACAATTTAAGGAATGTGTTTAGTGACGGCATCAGATTCCTAATTGATGGAGAAAGGTCTGGTGGCAAGAAAAGCTACTTCTAAGAGGTTGTCAAGTGTTTTCGCTCGACGATTCCATTATTGGGTGGTTGGTTTGGCCCTTGTTCCTGTAACTCGAATCCTTGCCCGGTATATCCCATTTTAATTTTACACCATTGTGAACCTTACGCCTTTTTTACTCTCTGATCGAGGTTCTCGGCATGAAAAATCTTCGTAGACTAAATCACATGTGTATATGTTGATATTTAAGAGATATACAGTCAAGAAAATCAAGGGCAATGGTGATATATATGCGGATTAGACACCAAAAAAAACACTCAACAAATGGCTACAACTTAAGGAATGTGTTTAGTGACGGCATCAGATTCCTAATTGATGGAGAAAGTTCTGGTGGCAAGAAAAGCTGCTTCTAGGAGGTTGTCAAGTGTTTTCGCTCGACGATTCCATTCTTGGGTGGTTGGTTTGGCCCTTGTTCCCGTAACTCGAATCCTAGCCTGGTATTTCCCATTTTAATTTTACACCATTGTGAACCTTACGCCTTTTTTACTCTCTGATCGAGGTTCTCGGCATTGAAAATCTTCGTAAACTAAATCACACGTGTATATGTTGATATTTAAGAGATATACAGTCAAGAAAATCAAGGGCAATGGTGATATATATGCGGATTAGACACAAAAAAAAAACTCAACAAATGCCTACAATTTAAGGAATGTGTTTAGTGACGGCATCAGATTACTAATTGATGGAGAAAGGTCCGGTGGCAAGAAAAGCTGCTTCTAGGAGGTTGTCAAGTGTTTTCGCTCGACGATTCCATTGTTGGGTGGTTGGTTTGGCCCTTGTTCATGTAACTCAAATCCTAGCCCGGTATATCCCATTTTAATTTTACACCATTGTGAACCTTACGCCTTTTTAACTCTCTGATCGAGGTTCTCGGCATTGAAAAATCTTCGTAAACTAAATCACACGTGTATATGTTGATATTTAAGGGATATATAGTCAAGAAAATCAAGGTAATGGTGATATATATGCGGATTAGACACAAAAAAAAACATTCAACAAATGGCTACAATTTAAGGAATGTGTTTGGTGACGGCATCAGATTCTTAATTGATTGAGAAAGGTCTGGTGGTAAGAAAAGCTGCTTCTAGGAGGTTGTCAAGTGTTTTCGCTCGACGATTCCATTCTTGGGTGGTTGGTTTGGCCCTTGTTCCTGTAACTAGAATCCTAGCCCGGTATATCCCATTTTAATCTTACACCATTGTGAACCTTACGCCTTTTTTACTCTCTGATAGAGGTTCTCGGCATTGAAAAATCTTAGTAAACTAAATCACACATGTATATGTTGACATTTAAGAGATATACAGTTAAGAAAATCAAGGGCAATGGTGATATATATGCGGATTAGACACCAAAAAAAAAACACTCAACAAATGGCTACAATTTAAGGAATGTGTTTAGTGACGGCATCAGATTCCTAATTGATGGAGAAAGGTCTGGTGGCAAGAAAAGCTGCTTCTAGGATGTTGTCAAGTGTTTTCGCTCGACGATTCCTTTCTTGGGTGGTTGGTTAGGCCCTTACTCCTGTAACTCGAATCCTAGCCCGGTATATCCAATTTTAATTTTACACCATTGTGAACCTTACTCCTTTTTTACTCTCTAATCGAGGTTCTCGGCATTGAAAAATCTTCGTAAACTAATTCACATGTGTATATCTTGACATTTAAGAGATATACAGTCAAGAAAATCAAGGGCAATGCTGATATATATGCGGATTAGACAAAAAAAAAACACTCAACAAATGGCTACAATTTAAGGAATGTGTTTAGTGACGGCATTAGATTCCTAATTGAAGGAGAAAGGTCTGGTGGCAAGAAAAGCTGCTTCTAGGAGGTTGTCAAGTGTTTTCGCTCGACGATTCCATTCTTTGGTTGTTGGTTTGGCCCTTGTTCCTGTAACTCGAATCCTAGCCCGGTATATCCCATTTTAATTTTACACCATTGTGAACCTTACGTCTTTTTTATTCTCTGATGGAGGTTCTCGGCATTGAAAAATTTTGGTAAACTAAATCACACGTGTATATGTTGACATTTAAGAGATATACAGTCAAGAAAATCAAGGGCAATGGTGATATATACGCGGATTAGACACCAAAAAAAAAACAATCAACAAATGTTAACAATTTAAGGAATGTGTTTAGTGACGCCATCAGATTCCTAATAGATGGAGAAAGGTCTGGTGGCAAGAAAAGCTGCTTCTAGGAGGTTGTCAAGTGTTTTCGCTCGACGATTCCTTTCTTGGGTCGTTGGTTTGCCCCTGTTCCTGTAACTCGAATCCTAGCCCGGTACATCCCATTTTAATTTTACACCATTGAGAACCTTACGCCTTTTTTACTCTCTGATCGAGGTTCTCGGCATTGAAAAATCTTCGGAAACTAAATCACACGTGTATATGTTGATATTTAAGAGATATACAGTCAAGAAAATCAAGGGCAATGGTGATATATATGCAGATTAGACACAAAAAAAAACACTCAACAAATGGCTACAATTTAAGGAATGTGTTTAGTGACGGCATCAGATTCCTAATTGATGGAGAAAGGTCGGGTGGCAAGAAAAGCTGCTTCTAGGAGGTTGTCAAGTGTTTTCGCTCAACGATTCCATTCTTGGGTGGTTGGTTTGGCCCTTGTTCCTGTAACTCGAATCCTAGCCAGGTATATCCCATTTTAATCTTACACCATTGTGAACCTTACGCCTTTTTTACTCTCTCTTCGAGGTTCTCGGCATTGAAAAATCTTTGTAAACTAAATCACACGTGTATATGTTGACATTTAAGAGATATATAGTCAAGAAAATCAAGGGCAATGGTGATATATATGCGGATTAGACACCAAAAAAAACACTCAACAAATGGCTACAATTTTAGGAATATGTTTAGTGACGGCATCAGATTCCTAATTGATAGAGAAATGTTTGGTGGCAAGAAAAGCTGCTTTTAGGAGGCTGTCAAGTGTTTTCGCTTGACGATTCCATTATTGGGTGGTTGGTTTGGCCCTTGTTCCTGTAACTCGAATCATAGCCCAATATATCCTATTTTAATCTTACACCATTGTGAACCTTACGCCTTTTTTACTCTCTGATCGAGGTTCTCGGCATTGAAAAACTTTCGTAAACTAAATCACACGTGTATATGTTAACATTTAAGAGATATACAGTCAAGAAAATCAAGGGCAATGGTGATATATATGCGGATTAGACACAAAAAAAAAAACACTCAACAAATGGCTACAATTTAAGGAATGTGTTTAGTGACGGCATCAGATTCCTAATTGATTTGGAAAGGTCTGGTGGCAAGAAAAGCTGCTTCTAGGAGGTTGTCAAGTGTTTTCGCTCGACGATTCCATTCTTGGGTGGTTGGTATGGCCCTTGTTCCTATAACTCGAATCCTAGCCCGGTATATCCCATTTTAATTTTATATCATTGTGAACCTTACGCCTTTTTTACTCTCTGATCGAGGTTCTCGGCATTGAAAAATCTTCGTAAACTAAATCACACGTGTATATTTTGACATTTTAAGAGATATACAGTCAAGAAAATCAAGGGCAATGGTGATATATATGCGGATTAGACACCAAAAAAAAAAACACTCAACAAATGGCTACAATTTAAGGAATGTGTTTAGTGCGGCATCAGATTCCTAATTGATGGAGAAAGGTCTGGTGGCAAGAAAAGCTGCTTCTAGGAGGTTGTCAAGTGTTTTCGCTCGACGATTCCATTCTTGGGTTGTTGGTTTGGCCCTTGTTCCTGTAACTCGAATCCTAGCCCGGTATATCCCATTTTAAATTTACACCATTGAGAACCTTACGCCTTTTTTACTCTCTGATCGAGGTTCTCGGCATTGAAAAATCTTTGGAAACTAAATCACACGTGTATATGTTGATATTTAAGAGATATACAGTCAAGAAAATCAAGGGCAATGGTGATATATATGCAGATTAGACACAAAAAAAAAACACTCAACAAATGGCTACAATTTAAGGAATGTGTTTAGTGACGGCATCAGATTCCTAATTGATGGAGAAAGGTCTGGTGGCAAGAAAAGCTGCTTCTAGGAGGTTGTCAAGTGTTTTCGCTCAACGATTCCATTCTTGGGTGGTTGGTTTGGCCCTTGTTCCTGTAACTCGAATCCTAGCCCGGTATATCCCATTTTAATCTTACACCGTTGTGAAACTTACGCCTTTTTTACTCTCTCTTCGAGGTTCTTGGCATTGAAAAATCTTTGTAAACTAAATCACACGTGTATATGTTGACATTTAAGAGATATACAGTCAAGAAAATCAAGGGCAATGGTGATATATATGCGGATTAGACACCAAAAAAACAATCAACAAATGGCAACAATTTAAGGAATGTGTTTAGTGACGGCATCAGATTCCTAATAGATGGAGAAAGGTCTGGTGGCAAGAAAAGCTGCTTCTAGGAGGTTGTCAAGTGTTTTCGCTCGACGATTCCATTCTTGGGTCGTCGGTTTGCCCCTGTTCCTGTAACTCGAATCCTAGCCCGGTATATCCCATTTTAATTATACACCATTGAGAACCTTACGCCTTTTTTACTCTCTGATCAAGGTTCTCAGCATTGAAAAATCTTCGGAAACTAAATCACACGTGTATATGTTGATATTTAAGAGATATACAGTCAAGAAAATCAAGGGCAATGGTGATATATATGCAGATTAGACACAAAAAAAAAACACTCAACAAATGGCTGCAATTTAAGGAATGTGTTTAGTGACGGCATCAGATTCCTAATTGATGGAGAAAGGTCTGGTGGCAAGAAAAGCTGCTTCTAGGAGGTTGTCAAGTGTTTTCGCTCAACGATTCCATTCTTGGGTGGTTGGTTTGGCCCTTGTTCCTGTAACTCGAATCCTAGCCCGGTATATCCCATTTTAATCTTACACCATTGTGAACCTTACGCCTTTTTTACTCTCTCTTCGAGGTTCTCGGCATTGAAAAATCTTTGTAAACTAAATCACACGTGTATATGTTGACATTTAAGAGATATACAGTCAAGAAAATCAAGGGCAATGGTGATATATATGCGGATTAGACACAAAAAAAAACACTCAACAAATGGCTACAATTTTAGGAATATGTTTAGTGACGGCATCAGATTCCTAATTGATGGAGAAATGTCTGGTGGCAAGAAAAGCTGCTTTTAGGAGGCTGTCAAGTGTTTTCGCTTGACGATTCCATTATTGGGTGGTTGGTTTGGCCCTTGTTCCTGTAACTCGAATCCTAGCCCAATATATCCCATTTTAATCTTACACCATTGTGAACCTTACGCCGTTTTTACTCTCTGATCGAGGTTCTCGGCATTGAAAAACATTCATAAACTAAATCACACGTGTATATGTTAACATTTAAGAGATATACAGTCAAGAAAATCAAGGGCAATGGTGATATATATGCGGATTAGACAAAAAAAAAACACTCAACAAATGGCTACAATTTAAGGAATGTGTTTAGTGATGGCATCAGATTCCTAATTGATGGAGAAAGGTCGGGTGGCAAGAAAAGCTGCTTCTAGGAGGTTGTCAAGTGTTTTCGCTCGACGATTCCATTCTTGGGTGGTTGGTATGGCCCTTGTTCCTGTAACTCGAATCCTAGCCCGGTATATCCCATTTTAATTTTACATCATTGTGAACCTTACGCCTTTTTTACTCTCTGATCGAGGTTCTCGGCATTGAAAAATCTTCGTAAATTAAATCACACGTGTATATTTTGACATTTTAAGAGATATACAGTCAAGAAAATCAAGGGCAATGGTGATATATATGCAGATTAGACAAACAAAAAAAAACACTCAACAAATGGCTACAATTTAAGGAATGTGTTTAGTGACGGCATCAGATTCCTAATTGATGGAGAAAGGTCGGGTGGCAAGAAAAGCTGCTTCTAGGAGGTTGTCAAGTGTTTTCGCTCAACGATTCCATTCTTGGGTGGTTGGTTTGGCCCTTGTTCCTGTAACTCGAATCCTAGCCCGGTATATCCCATTTTAATCTTACACCATTGTGAACCTTACCCCTTTTTTACTCTCTCTTCGAGGTTCTCGGCATTGAAAAATCTTTGTAAACTAAATCACACGTGTATATGTTGACATTTAAGAGATATACAGTCAAGAAAATCAAGGGCGATGGTGATATATATGCAGATTAGACACCAAAAAAAAAACACTCAAGAAATGGCTACAATTTTAGGAATATGTTTAGTGACGACATCAGATTCCTAATTGATGGAGAAAGGTCTGGTGGCAAGAAAAGCTGCTTCTAGGAGGTTGTCAAGTGTTTTCGATCGACGATTCCATTATTAGGTGGTTGGTTTGGCCCTTGTTCCTGTAACTCGAATCCTAACCCGGTATATCCCATTTTAATTTTACACCATTGTGAACCTTACGCCTTTTTTACTCTCTGCTCGAGGTTCTCGGCATTGAAAAATCTTCGTCAACTAAATCACACGTGTATATGTTGACATTTAAGAGATAAACAGTCAAGAAAATCAAGGGTAATGGTGATATATATGCGGATTAGACACCAAAAAAAACACTCAACAAATGGCTACAATTTAAGGAATGTGTTTAGTAACGGCATCAGATTCCTAATTGATGGAGAAAGGTCTGGTGGCATGAAAAGCTGCTTCTAGGAGGTTGTCAAGTGTTTTCGCTCGACGATTCCATTCTTGGGTGGTTGGTATGGCCCTTATTCCGGTAACTCGAATCCTAGCCCGGTATATCCCATTTTAATTTTACACCATTGTGAACCTTACGCCTTTTTTACTCTCTCTTCAAGGTTCTCGGCATTGAAAAATCTTTGTAAACTAAATCACACGTGTATATGTTGACATTTAAGAGATATACAGTCAAGAAAATCAAGGGCAATGGTGATATATATGCGGATTAGACACCAAAAAAAAAAAACACTCAACAAATGGCTACAATTAAAGGAATGTGTTTAGTGACGGCATCAGGTTCCTAATTGATGGAGAAAGGTCTGGTGGCATGAAAAGCTGCTTCCAGGAGGTTGTCAAGTGTTTTCGCTCGACGATTCCATTCTTAGGTGGTTGGTTTGGCCCTTGTTCATGTAACTCGAATCCTAGCCCGGTATATCCCATTTTAATTTTACACCATTGTGAACCTTACGCCTTTTTTACTCTCTTTTCGAGGTTCTCGGCATTGAAAAATCTTTGTAAACTAAATCACACGTCTATATGTTGATATTTAAGAGATATACAGTCAAGAAAATCAAGGGCAATGGTGATATATATGCGGATTAGACACAAAAAAAAAAACTCAACAAATGGCTACAATTTATGTAATGTGTTTAGTGACGGCATCAGATTCCTAATTGATGGATAAAGGTCTGGTGGTAAGAAAAGCTGCGTTTAGGAGGTTGTCAAGTGTTTTCGCTCGACGATTCCATTTTTGGGTGGTTGGTTTTGCCCTTGTTCCTATAACTCGAATCCTAACTCGGAATATCCCATTTTAATCTTACACCATTGTGAACCTTACGCCTTTTTTACTCTCAGATCGAGGTTCTCTGTATTGAAAAATCTTCGTAAACAAAATCACACGTGTATATGTTGACATTTAAGAGATATACAGTCAAGAAAATCAAGGGCAATGGTGATATATATGTGGATTAGACACAAAAAAAAAACACTCAACAAATGGCTACAATTTAAGGAATGTGTTTAGTGACGGCATCAGATTCCTAATTGATGGAGAAAGGTCTGATGGTAAAAAAAGCTACTTCTAGGAGGTTGTCAAGTGTTTTCGCTCGACGATTCCATTGTTGGGTGGTTGTTTTTGCCCTTGTTCCTGTAACTCGAATCCTTGCCCGGTATATCCCATTTTAATTTTACACCATTGTGAACCTTACGCCTTTTT
Organism: Helianthus tuberosus; assembly: GCA_030545235.1. Lineage (NCBI taxonomy): Eukaryota > Viridiplantae > Streptophyta > Magnoliopsida > Asterales > Asteraceae > Helianthus > Helianthus tuberosus. Next base: position 23,318 of record JARYGA010023412.1, read on the forward strand.
TACTCTCTGATCGAGGTTCTCGGCATTGAAAAATCTTCGTAAACTAAATCACACGTGTATATGTTAACCTTTAAGAGATATACAGTCAAGAAAATAAAGGGCAATGGTGATATATATGCGGATTAGACACAAAAAAACACTCAACAAATGGCTACAATTTAAGGAATGTGTTTAGTGACGGCATCAGATTCCTAATTGATGGAGAAAGGTCTGGTGGCAAGAAAAGCTGCTTGTAGGAGGTTGTCAAGTGTTTTCGCTCGACGATTCCATTCTTGGGTGGTTGGAATGGCCCTTGTTCCTGTAACTCGAATCCTAGCCCGGTATATCCCATGATAATTTTACACCATTGTTAACGTTACGCCTTTTTTACTCTCTGATCGAGGTTCACGGCATTGAAAAATCTTTGTAAACTAAATCACACGTGTATATTTTGATATTTATGAGATATACAGTCAAGAAAATCAAGGGCAATGGTGATATATATGCGGATTAGACACCAAAAAAAACACTCAACAAATGGCTACAATTTAAGGAATGTGTTTAATGACGGCTTCAGATTCCTAATTGATGGAGAAATTGATGGAGAAAGGTCTGGTGGAAAGAAAAGCTGCTTCTAGGAGGTTGTCAAGTGTTTTCGCTCGACGATTCCATTCTTGGGTGGTTGGTTTGGCCCTCGTTGCTGTAACTCGAATCCTAGCCCGGTATATCCTATTTTAATTTTACACCATTGTGAACCTTACGCCTTTTTTACTCTCTGATCGAGGTTCTCGGCATTGAGAAATCTTCGTAAACTAAATCACACGTGTATATGTTGATATTTAAGAGATATACAGTAAAGAAAATCAAGGGCAATGGCGATATACATGCGGATTAGACACAAAATAAAAAAACGCTCAACAAATGGCTACAATTTAAGGAATGTGTTTAGTGACGGCATCAGATTCCTAATTGATGGAGAAAGGTCTGGTGGTAAGAAAAGCTGCTTCTTGGAGGTTGTCAAGTGTTTTCGCCCGACGATTCCATTCTTGGGTTGTTAGTTTGGCCCTTGTTCCTGTAACTCGAATCCTTGCCCGGTATATCCCATTTTAATTTTACACCATTGTGAACCTTGCGCCTTTTTTACTCTCTGATCGAGGTTCTCGGTATTGAGAAATCTTCGTAAACTAAATCACACGTGTATATGTTGATATTTAAGAGATATACAGTCAAGAAAATCAAGGGCAATGGTGATATATATGCGGATTAGACACCAAAAAAAACACTCAACAAATGGGTACAATTTAAGGAATGTGTTTAGTGACGGCATCAGATTCCTAATTGATGGAGAAAGGTCTCGTGGCAAGAAAAGCTGCTTCTAGGAGGTTGTGAAGTGTTTTCGCTCGATGATTCCATTCTTTGGTGATTGGTTTGGCCCTTGTTCCTATAACTCGAATCCTAGCCCGGTATATCGCATTTTAATTTTACACCATTGTGAACCTTACGCCTTTTTTACTCTCTGATCGAGGTTCTCGGTATTGAGAAATCTTCGTAAACTTAATCACACAAGTATATGTTGATATTTAAGAGATATACAGTCAAGAAAATCAAGGGCAATGGTGATATATATGCGGATTAGACACCAAAAAAAACGCTCAACAAATGGGTACAATTTAAGAAATGTGTTTAGTGACGGCATCAGATTCCTAATTGATGGAGAAAGGTCTAGTGGCAAGAAAAGCTGCTTCTAGGAGGTTGTCAAGTGTTTTCGCTCGACGATTCCATTCTTGGGTGGTTGGTTTGGCCCTCGTTCCTGTAACTCGAATCCTAGCCCGGTATAACCCATTTTAATCTTACACCATTGTGAACCTTACGCATTTTTTACTCTCTGATCGAGGTTATCGGCATTGAAAACTCTTCGTAAACTAAATCACACGTGTATATGTTAACATTTAAGAGATATACAGTCAAGAAAATCAAGGGCAATGGTGATATATATGAGGATTAGACACAAAAAAACACTCAACGAATGGCTACAATTTAAGGAATGTGTTTAGTGACGGCATCAGATTCCTAATTGATGCAGAAAGGTCTAGAGGCAAGAAAAGCTGCTTCTAGGAGGTTGTCAAGTGTTTTCGCTCGATGATTCAATTCTTGGGTGGTTGGTTTGGCCCTTGTTCCTATAACTCGAATCCTAGCCCGGTATATCCCATTTTAATTTTACACCATTGTGAACCTTACGCCTTTTTTACTCTCTGATCGAGGTTCTCGGTATTGAGAAATCTTCGTAAACTAAATCACACGTGTATATGTTGATATTTAAGAGATATACAGTCAAGAAAATCAAGGGCAACGGTGATATATATGCGGATTAGACACCAAAAAAAAAAAAAAAAACGCTCAACAAATGGGTACAATTTAAGGAATGTGTTTAGTGACGGCATCAG
>JARYGA010023413.1:0-13001 GCA_030545235.1 Helianthus tuberosus
AGTTCCTTCCTTAGCTGACCATACCATGTAAGAAACATTCGTAATCATAGTAACATGTATTTCACCCCCGCAGTTAAAAACTAAAAACAGTTAAGAGAAAAGGGGGACATGAACTCACAGTGAAGCGTCTCTACCAAGTATCTCCTGCTCACGCAGCTGTGTGACGACCTACACGTACTAATTCTATTAGACGGACGGCCGTGCCTTAGCTTCATGGTTTATGTTTTTAGGAAATAGTTAGACAACTATTTCGTGTTTACATTCTGTATATACTTGGTAATTATTTTCCTTCCCAAGGGTGGGGGATTCAATACATGTGCGTTCAATTTATATCATTAAGTCTCACTTAATATATATATATTTCCAATTCCAAAATATAAGTATTTTTCTCCAATAATACGTTGTTAAAATACGCGTTCATAAATATTTCCGTAAGTGCGTAAGTTACGTTTAACAATCGAGTGGTAATATAATTACCGGTGTAACTTATATATTTATGGTGAAAGCGTTCGTATTATTTTGGAATCGTTAACGTTCGTAAATATTATTTTTACTCTAAAAATAATATCTATGTATTTTCACAAAATAATCATAAACAGTGTGTGAAAATATATATTTATCACGTTAAATTTTGTGAAAATCCCACCTCCGAATATTTAGTAAATAAAGTCATGGCGAAATTTATATTTCGAAAACATGTCAAAAATAATTCTAACACTTGTAGTGTAAATAATTCTAAGTGTTAGGTTTTTAGAAAAATTTCGCCAGAGTCTCCTCTGTAACTGGAGGTGGCCACGCTTTCAAGCGTATCATTTTCTTTAACAAATCAACTCAACAATTTTCTTTATTTGATCAGAACAACTTTCATCACAACAACTAATCAACATATGTGTAAATGGCCAAGAATTATATGAACTTGCAGTTTTCCCAAAACTGTGGTGTAAATCCCCTTAAATTTAGTAGATCTTCATATAAGGTAATTTGATCTTGTAAAAACCTCGTTTTTAGAGAAAATCCATCTTTACAACTTCCAGTCATCTTTTACAAAAACGGTTATTTTGTCGGATCTTTTCATTTCACAAGTGCTTACACACTTGTGGTTTATAAAAATCATTCTTGTTAGTGTAAGATCCATTTTTAGAAAGCATGATTTCTTTAACGCTTGGTCCTTTGAAAATACCACTTGCAGATACGTAGATCTGCTAGTTTTAAACACTATTCCACAAGTAAAACTCTTTTACACAAGTTCATGTTTCATGTGTGGTAGAGTTTCACCTTTTAACCCTTCTATCATTCAAAACAAGCTTATGTTAAGATCCATGATCTTACCAAACCGGGTTAAACGATGATCCGAGCTACCACATCATAGATTGGGCCTAAATAATCATACATTTTAATTACTACAAGTTTTACACAACTTATAAGCTATTAACCACCATTTTTAGTGTTTTAAGTAGACTTTAAAGCATCAACTTGTAAGATTTCGAGTTTTAATCATCATACATCTTATTAACCACCTTAGATTAGTTCAAGAACGAGTTTTAAGCATTATACCTCTAGCTCGAGGCTAGGGAAGAATCTATGCGCAAAAGAGGTGGATAAAAGCTAAGTAGAGAGGTCCTTCGCGTTCCGCTTGCTCCAAGACTCCTTGTATACGACCCTCGACACTTGTATGTGATTAGAACTTGCAAGATGGAACTCGAAAATGGATGGATGCTTGTAGGGGGGTTCGGCCGAGAGTGGTAGAGAGGGAGAGAGAGCTTTTGAGTGGTGTTGTGATAATGTAAGTTATGTTGTGTTAAACCAAGATCTTATAGGCAAATTAAGTGTGCATTATCCAAAGGTCCCAATGTCTAATTGATATTAGACAAGAAGATTTAAATAATCAAGCAAGTACCAAGGGTGTCCCCCAAGGGGACGATTCGGTTAGGGGGGGGGTCCCTTGGTTCGAAATCAACTAGTTAGTTAGGTATTAGTTAGGTTAAACCAAGTTAGTTAAGTAGTTAACTTGGTTAGTTGTGTGTCATGAGTTACAAAGGGTGTTAGGGTAATCAGGGACCCTAACTAGCTCAGAAAAAGATAAATAATGAAAATAACAATATTTTCACGTTCCGGGTATAGTCCGGTTGTTTGGTTGGATAGTAATCCGTTAAAGCGTTACTAAAGCTTTAAAGTGTCGTGATTACTCTTTTTAGTGACACTACTCATTCCTGACACTTTGGAAAGTGTCTAGTGTTATTTTTCTCATGTTTTGGCACTTTATTAGTTAGCTAAAAGCTGAATTATTATGTAAAGTGCTGAGTTTTGTACTTAGAGTACGTTTTAGGCACATCCAGTCATTGTGACTTATCCCTAGAGACGCAGTTCCACAACCCTTATATCCCTACACTCACTACTAGTGTAGCAAAACGTTTCTGGCTCGTACAGGCCTTAGAGGCAGTGTTTGCCTGATGCTGGCTTTATCAGCATGTTCAATAGGTTATCCGTTATAGTGCCACTGTGCTTTTTGTGCATCATGTTTGTCACTAAGGTTCAGTCATGTAAATAATGTAGTGACAGCAAGTAAGTATGATGCAAGTAAGTACATGTATCAGTATTCGAGTAGCAGTTTATTCACAAGTTCAAGTAAGCACAGTAATTCAGCAGTAATTAATTACTAATTAAGCTGTACGGATACCTGGTTTAGTGCGGGTTGTCACAACATTGAACCCATACAAGTTTATAAATAAAATCCTCAATTATTAATGAAAAATACCATCAACAAGTTTAAATGAAAACCAACATGTTCAGCGGAAGCAAATAGTAAACCAAAGTTAAACTGTTTCAAAACCAATGTATGGTATCAAGAATCCAATCACATGAAATCCCTCCAGTCGACCCATGACCACTCCAGCTTCTCCAAACCGCAAGTCCCAAATCCAAAACATCTAAGGACCTGCGAGCATGCAACAAGTGTGTCAGACAACGCTGGTGAGTTCACAGCTTTTTCAAAAACGGTAGTTACCAAGTGTTTATTCCAGTTCATTAAAAAATCCAAAAGTAATATTGATAATATCTCGATACTGAACAAGATGGCTCCTGATGTATGTTTTGTCCGTTCCCCAGTGCTCCTATCAAAGCACTGGGCCTTACTTGGTCATTAGTTCACACCTGTCCTCTCCGGTACGGGGTGAGGGTGTCAAACCTTAGTAGCGCTACCAACTAATACCCCGTTACCTCCCCGGTAACAAAAGATGGGACTTAAGAGTGATAGAGTGACATTATTATCCAATATTCAGTTTTACCCAAAGGACTTATCCCTCCCCGGGATACCCACTGACTGTCCCAACCATCGGGACGCATGCTCCAGAGTAGTGAACTCACCTTTGGTTTGCTCGGTAAGACTTAGTTACTTGTTTGTCAATGGATTACACATGCCCTATCATGGTTACTGTCAATAATCAGTTTCGAGTGCACATGATCCACATATTTCATGTATAATTAATTCAGGCACTCTTTGTTCACATAATACACAATCAAGGTACATGTAGTACACACATATAATTCACGTCATAGCAATTAATCTATTAACCCAGTGATGCCACATAGTCACATAACACGTTATCAAGTACAACAGCCAATTTATCTCATATTCTCATGTTTTTGAGCCATATAACTCTCGACTCCTTGAAACAAGAATACATAATCTGTTAAGCAAGTTAATATTTCACATAAAGTCTGGACAATCCACTGACGCACTTCGGCCCAACCCAACATTCCAACTCAACTCGTGGCCCAGACAAGTCCGAGGCCCGTTCAGATATGCGGCCTGTTTAATTGATGTTGTCCGGTCCGTGAGAGAGAGGCCTAACAACAATTTCATTTGCTAAGCCCAACTACTAGCCGCCTACGAGATGGGCTAAGCAGCTCTAGAACCCCTCGGCCCAACCTTTAAATATTTCATTTGATTATTATGATGCCGCCTATACAAAGTCTCGGTACATGGTCCAATCCAGTTTCATAAAATTAACCCACAATTCTCTAATTAATATTTCACAGTTCTTTATTGAAGTTATGAAATCTATTTAGCAATTAGGTTGTTTCTAAAGCTTACGGTCACCCCACTCTTCATATAAGTAGCATCAATTATTAACATGCAATATCATATATAACAACACCAATTATTTACATGCCTATCGGCCATCGACATGATCATAACGAATTCCTAATTTCACGTAACATAATCATCAACATACATACTCCATAAACTGAGTTTTTATGCTATGGTTTAAACTTATTTACGATTAAGATTAATAAACATTTATATATTACCCTAATTCAGCACGCCATACAGCCGATCACATACAACCTTCTCGAATCCATTTACTACTCATATATACACTACCACTCATTACCATGCTTAATCGACCCACAGTTAATCATCATAATAATAATATACATACGCACACTTTGTTAATCTAGCACCCTCAAGAACACAACATCAACATACGTCAACATACATGTAAAATTTGTTAAATCAGTTGGCACATAAACAAGGCCATCAAATAGGGATCAATATAAATATGGTCTCACTAACCGGAATACTTAATCCAAAAGGTGAATGCCTCGAAGGGGGGGGGGGGGGGGGAGGGGCTTCCTGCCGCACGTACGTTGAGAGGAGTAGGCTTTGAATAGGTATGAGTTATGATGTTACGTGCACTACATGAGTGTATATAATCTAAGTCCAATAGCCCCCCCCCCCCAAAAAAAAAAACATAATCCACTTGGGATATCATCGGCCCACACATGATTCTAATCCATTTGTTTGGGGCGGTAACCTGATAGCCGAAATGGGCTCAAGCCCATCCACTTGGGCCACCCTAAACAAGAATATAATGGATAAAGGTGATGGCGGGTTTGGGCTCTAGTCCAATTAGGTTCTCTTAGGACTTCGAGGATTTGAGATGCGGCCGTTTATTTGAAACACTAAGGTGTGGCCCAATTATAATAATGTATAAATATCTAACAAAGTTATCAAAATCGTTAAAGAGGATTATACTAGCATGGAGCATGTAACACATCAAGGAGGAATAACGAGAAGTTTAGATCACGAGATTAAACGTTACCAACCTTGAAAGTTCGGGTTGTCACATTATCCCCAACTTGAAAGAAATTTCGTCCCAAAATTTGACAAGTAATCCAAAACAGTAAGGCGTTAACTCAGGATAACTGTGGATTTTTCCGCGGGTACCACATCATCCCCAACTTGAAAAGGAATTTCGTCCTGAAATTCGCTAGTGATAGTAAAAGTTGATTCAACCGCCTGGATGATTGAGGATACCAGAGCTTTATCAAATCTTTGTGTTCCCATGTGGACTCCGGTCCACGTCTTGAGTTCTAGCGAACTCTCACGATTGAAAGTCGATTGTGTTAACGATGGGTTCCCCAACCAGGTTACCGCAAGCGTTTCATCGAACAAGCGCTTCTTCAGGTTCGGGTCATAAATGGCATCGTGAACATACCTAATTTTTCAGGTAATTCGAGTTTGTAAACCATGTTGCCGATTCTTTTCAGAATTCTGAATAACTCAACGTAACGAAAATTAAGCTTGCCACGCTTCCCAGGCGTACCACACCCTCCCAGGTTAGATTTTCAACACGATCGCCTACATCGAACTCCCAGTGTTTCCTAAGCTTATCCACTCTCCTGGCGGTCACTCATTGCCGCCAAACGATTTCCGATCCAAGCAATCTCCCCAAGAGTTTCGAGTACAAGTCCTGGACCTGTGATTAGATTGTTATCTCCCTCAGTTCACCAGGAGATTGGCATTGTCATCCATGCAATGCCTCAAACAGAGCGGCATGCATACCCATACGGTAACGGCTGCAGTAGAACTCACCCAAAGATAAGTGTCCTTCCAAATGTTTACTAAAGTCATTCACGCACATGCTCGCAGCATGTCTTCGTGTGCCAGGATGGTTATCCTTCAGTGATAAGTAGCGCTCATGTCTAGACGTGAGCCAAGGGTATTGTGTATTGTCGTTCATAAACCCGGTATAGCTCAAAGTCAAAGGTAACAGGAGTTGGCACCTCGTGCCTAAAAGCCGCCTCTCTCAAAGGAACATTCACAGCTGTGAAGACTCGTCAGTTTCCTTGATTGTAAGAAAGTGTGCTGGTAACGTGAGACAATCAACGATCACCCAGGTGATATTGGTTCCATTTCGAGTTGTAAGTAGACTAGTGACAGAATCCATGGCAGTTTGTTCTCCTTCCAAATGTGTGTTTCTAGTTGCTGATTCTTCCCCTTGACTTTCCCACAGGTCAAACATCATTCACATACATAGCTAGGTGAGCCTTCATGCCCAATCACCAGTATAAGATTTATAGATCCCAATATCTAGACGACTAGAGTATCGAGGCCGGTGTGTTTTGCTCAACACGAGTTCCCTACAGTTGTCGTATAATGAGATCCACATCCATTCCATGGGGTAGCAAATATCGTCTGATATGTCAAAGGTTACTTCTCCATGCCCCGCATGGATTTGATTTGAAAATTCTCTTCCTTCAATTCTCCAGCTTGGACAAAGCGAGTCTGATCGGGTGGGATAGAGTCGATAGTGAGTTGCAAAGCTCACGCACGTTCAGGTTTTCCATAGCCAAAATCATTCAAAGGTTCCATCCAGCGATCATTACATGTTTTAGCTCCTTCGAAACAACGGTACACGGGAGGCCCTTGTGATAGGTCTAAGTAACGCATTCGGTACCGTCCAAGTAATGCCTCCAAGTAAATCCAAAGACCACGGTTTCCACCGCTGGTTGTGTGTCGTGCAGTTCCTCTTTGTAAATCCATTACGTAAGTCATCACACTCTTGTGTTGCGTCGGCGTGTAACTGGGACTCTGATTCGAACCAAAATGATATACCACTGAATCACCTGCACCCTCGGGTAAAGACGATGCTCCGTGTATTGCAGAGTTAGGATTCGAAAGCTGAAAAGACGTCCTCTTATTCTGTCTTTCACGAACACAGCACCCGGCTGTGCTAAAGAGATTTAAGCTGCGTGAACTTCGAATATCATGTGATTAATCTGCAATAGTGTCAAGCGTGACTAAGAAATTGTTGTATCCTCGAAGGACTCTTTGGTGTCGATCAGTTTCTAACCCAAACGGGTCTTAGCGAGATCCACGTGCATTCCCACTTCGTTGATTATATGACCCAAAAAGGGTACCTCTCGAATCCAGAAGTTACATTTATCAAGACTTCGCGCGGTGTGGCTCCTCCCCCAGGAGCTCTCAAGTAAGATACAAAGTTGTCCATGATGTTCTTTTCTCCTGGAAAAGATTCAAAACGTCACCCAATAGCATGGTCGGTTCACATGATCCATAAAGCTGCGGGTGTGATGATTAACCCAATGGTTATGGTGTACAAGGTCGCACTGGCCGTATTGCGTTTGATATGTCGTTCTAGGAACATCCTTCCCTTGGACTTCCATCTAATAATAGCTTGTTCGTAAATCAATCCGCGAATGGAAGCTTGACCCTCGCAACTGGTCAACAGGTTGTCAATACAATGGTCGAGGCAAACAGTTCTTCGCTGTCACCTTGTCGAGTTCTCAATATTCAGTACACATGTCCAACGATAAGGCTTATCTTCACGGATATAACTGGGGCTCCCCGGAGCAAAAACTAGGTCCGACAAAACTCTTGTCCCACGGTTCCTATGGATGATTTAACAGTTCTTGCAACCCTCCTGGTGCAAGACGGTAAAAGTACGAGTAATCAGGGCTGCTTCTGGCGTGAGATCAAACTGAGATCCTGCCTAACAGTTGTGGAAGTAAGCCCGAAAGCTCCTCGGGCAGCACACCAAGAAGAATCATGAACAATTGGTGGATCCCAGATCCTCTTTTCCTTAGCCTTAATATCATTAACGGCTGCTAACGTAGCGGGGTATTCCCCCCGTAGACACTTCTAGGTTTCCATTGCTGATATGATGCTAACCTTCTCACAACTCTGATACTTGGAACAAATGATGATTCACCACTAGGGAGATGGGCACGCAAAGCTTTCTTCTTACGGGGTATATCTGCGCGATGTATGGATAACCGATCCATATTGACTACTGCATCAAACTATCGAGGATAGCAGAAAGAAGGTTGACGTCGAACACTTGTCCCATAAGGTCGATTTTACATCCCAACAGACATATGAGGTTTTATCTGCCTTGCCATCAGTTGCTGCCACAACAGGTTCGGTTTCAAGAAACATCAGGGTTAACAGATCAGAGACGAAGCGAATAGCTACTCATCCAGGCTATCGTGTCGCTATTATGCCTGGCATCACCTGTGCCAATCCTAAATGCCCTTCCATGAGCATCATTTCCAGTGTTGTTCTCATCACGAGGACTTCCAGTCCTGCCGTCGTTCCCTTGGTTGTTGTCACCTGGTCTGAACCGTAGTCGATCATTTTCAAAGTCACTTTTGTTTCCATGTTGTAGGCTATGATTACAAGTACCTTGATGTTACCGTGACTGTTGCCCCCAATGTTGTTTCCTGTAATGGTTTCCGGCGTCCTTTCACTAACAGGGTCCATCGTTTCACATTCCGTGCCACATCCTAAGGCTTTACTCATGGTGTGAGCGGTTATACATTCCGTTCTACAATCAATCGTCATCGATTATATCCCGATTTATTCGTAAGGGTCGACTCCATAAGTCGCTTACTAGGGTTAAGGATTCGATTGAAGCCAATTCACCAGTGTTCGTCGCCGATAATCAGAGTTGTCCAAATACTGAGGTCGGTGAAGTACTACGCTCATCCTCCTGTCCATCGATCTACCAAGTTGATTAAATACTACACGGTTTGCTGCGAGAGTGTTGCAGAAGTGATCGCACTTCGGGATCTAAGGCGTTAATACGTTGGGTTCCAGCAAACGAAGATAAGTGAGAAAGGTATACACCAACCATTCGACACTGCAACATCCGGCTCAGGGACGTTCATACAAGCACCTAACATTCTACCGAGCTTGCTAGGCGTTCAGATGGGTGTTCAGGCAATACTCGATAGCATCGAGATTCATAAGGGTTCAGAGAGGAAATGAAAAGATCACGTTTAAGTAGGAGACAATCACTACTATGACTACTATAAATTTGTTACGTTTCTCATTGATCAAATAACAGAGCAGAACCCCTTTTTCACTTGTTAAGCCTCACTGGGACTCACATGCACCCCACATTATTATTATGTGTGCACCCACAATAATATTGTGATTTGCATGCTCATCTTAGCTCCTCCTAACTCATGTCAAATGGTTCCTCAAACTCGAGTAGCAAACAAAGAGCGTCACGAAACATAAGTCATGAATGTTTAGGGAAATACCACCCTATCAGTCACATAACACATGCAAGTAATACATGAATTCATACTGTTGTGCTACACGTGCAATCACATGCAATATCATATGTAAGTGTTCACTAGTTATGCAGTACAATGAGTATACGAGAGACGAACCTTGCGATCTGGAGCTGAGTGTCATGGTCGTATTCGCGTTTTCAGAACTATTCGGTTATAGTCTGGTTTTATAAAAACATTTTTAAAACCAAGTTCACTATAACCTGGCTCTGATACCAAACTGTCACACCCCCAAAGTACCACCTAGGGAATATCCCTGTTAGGCGTGTGACATACCAACAACGAGCCACTAATTACATTGAACCCATACAAGTTTATAAATAAAATCCTCAATTATTAATGAAAAATACCATCAACAAGTTTAAATGAAAACCAACATGTTCAGGGGAAGCAAATAGTAAACCAAAGTTAAACTGTTTCAAAACCAATGTATGGTATCAAGAATCCAATCACATGAAATCCCTCCAGTCGACCCATGACCACTCCAGCTACTCCAAACCGCAAGTCCCAAATCCAAAACATCTATGGACCTGTGAGCATGCAACAAGTGTGTCAAACAACGCTGGTGAGTTCACAGCTTTTTCGAAAACGTTAGTTACCAAGTGTTTATTCCAGTTCATTAAAAAAATCCAAAAGTAATATTAATAATATCTCGATACTGAACAAGATGGCTCCTGATGTATGTTTTGCCCGTTCCCCAGTGCTCCTATCAAAGCACTAGGCCTGACTTGGTCATTAGTTCACACCCGTCCTCTCCGGTACGGGGTGAGGGTGCCAAACCTAAGTAGCGCTACCAACTAATACCCCGTTACTTCCCCGGTAACAAAAGATGGGACTTAAGAGTGATAGAGTGACATTATTATCCAATATTCCAGTTTTACCCAAAGGACTTATCCCTCCCCGGGATACCCACTGACTGTGTCACACCCCAACCGATGGCGGAATCATCGGGGCATGGCACTGAGCGAAACAGATTGTCCAGAAGTTTCCATAACAACTATCATTACCATTCAATTTAAATTAACATGTCCCATACCATGTCTCAAATAGTAAACAATTTATTACAGATAAACATCGAGACAAATATTCTGTTCCGACAACTCAGATTTAAACATAACTAATTTATTTGTTGGTTTCTAGGACTCCAGTTCCTAGCCTCAATTTCATCACAGCACAAGGAGCAAACAAGCAACCTAAGCACCTGTCACATACGTTAAAATAAAGTCAATACATAAAATGTAAAGGTGAGCATACAAGTTTGATAATAGCATATAGAGTTCGAATTCGTTTACGCATAACCAGCACGTACACATAGTGAAATGAAGCACGTTAGTTATCGACATAGATCCATCGATACCAATGACTGCGGGTTGACTGCCCGAGGCAGTTCGCAATACATGATTACCACCGTAATCCATGCAAGTAAAAGATCCTTAACAACCCCCCTGTGAACGGGTGCTGAGTCCAAACTATAGTACTATCGTTGCTAAGGCAGGTAGACAGCATTCCATGTGTAAACATAACAAACAAGCATTCATAAGCCACGTATAACATGCATTAACGGTTAGCGTTAAAATAGCTTGAGTAGTGTGATAATTGTAGTTTGAATATTTGTAACGTATGTAACACCCAAAAGTGCTAAAAGCAAAAAGGGTTCGAGTATACTCACAGCGATTATGGATTGAAGGGAGCGCTTTGCAGCGAGTACGGTTAGCCTGAATAGATTCGATAACGTAACGATAAGTGGCACGTAAAACAGTACGAAGTGAGAGCGGGTAGGATAGCTGATCGTGCGGATCAACTATCCATGCGAGTAAACTATCCGTTCGGATGGTAATCCATGCGGGTGGTAATCCGTGCGGATGGTAGTCCGTGCGGATGGTAGTCCGTGCGGATGGTAGTCCGTGCGGATGGCCAATTCGTGCGGGTGGTAATCCATCCGGATTAGTCACTCGTGCGGATTGTTTATCCGTGCGGACAAGTAGTCCGTGCGGATTACTATTCGAGTGGATTGTTTCTTCCTAAGGATGTGTTTGCGTATGATGGCTTGTGCTTTGAAGTTTTCTTTGTAGCATTTAGAAAACATCTAAGTATCTCTACCTTTCAAGCCGGTCGCGCGGACAACAATCCGTCCGGATGGTGATCCGTGCGGACACGCCTCTGAGGCTGAGTCACTTGATGAAGTTAGTGGGATCCGTCCGGATGGTAATCCGTGCGGACAATGGTATTCCGTCCGGATAGTTTGTTCGCGCAGACAAGGTCAATCCGTCCGGATTGTTTGTCCGTGCGGACAACTTGTCCGTGCGGATGAACATTGTTTGAAATTGTTTAAGGTCTTAGTATCTCATGATCCGAAGAGTAATCCATTCAGAGGTCGTCCGTCCGGATTGTTCATTCGTCGATACTCAACCTTATTTTGAATGTGGGTCCCAATCTGTAGTTAGTCCGGGTGACAACCGTCCGGATCGTCTGTCCGTGCGGACAGCTTGTCCGTGCGGACAGTCTCTCGTCTGGCTGCTCCGTTCGTCTACTCTTGGTTTCTGTTGTCGCCTATCGAGACGTTCTGATTACGTGGCAACCACTTGGAATTGTATTCTTACTCGTATGACTAAGCCGGCCAGGAACCACCCTAACTCGACCTGTCGGCGACTCAGAACGGTCATTCCGGTTCGTCTCGTAATCAGGTGTCTTGTGGGTAGAATCCAGATCTAGGACTAGTGCATCACTATTATCGAGTAGAAGACTAGAACCGATCAGATTCGTACCGATTTTGAGGGTAAAAGAAGGAGAAAACTTGAGTTTATTTCCTTCAACTCTTTTATCCTTTGAAAGGTTTTGATTTAGGTGATATGGTTGTGAAATCTTGTGGAAACCGTTCAGATCAGAGTTATTCTTGGTGGAATGAGGTCACACTTGAAGTTCATGAGAACTTCATGATGACGTCACCCGAGAACACCTCAAATCTTGGTGATTTCGTGGTTAAAAGTTGAGATTTGAAAGATAGAAAGGTGTAGAAGTGTGTATAGATCAAGAATGTACAAGATTTAGAGTAAGATCCTACCTGGATTGGGAGAAATCGAAGAAAAGGTGAAGAATGCGTGCTGGTCGGACGTCACTTGCCAAAAGTGGAAAGTTTGGAGAGTGACCCGGGTATTTATAGGATGCTAAAAGGGGAAAGGGTGATCCGTGCGGATTGCAGGTCACCCGGATGGGTTATCCGTGCGGACTGGCAATCCGTGCGGATGGACAATCCGTGCGGATGGACAATCCGTGCGGATGGGCCATCCGTCCGGATGTTGACTGAAGGGTGCGTTCGGGTGTGGTGACGCTTCGGTTTCGATTGCGAGCGATTCGATAGGGTTTCCTAGTCAAATTACTTTTAGTCCCAACTACTTCGTATATAAAATGGTTCGAGTCGGGATTCGAGTTCGGGTTCGATTACATTCGAGTTAGACTTCGAGTTCGATTGAGTTCGCTTGATTTCCACAACAAACATAAATAACATGCACAGGTAACACGTAAGGCACACACACACGTAATAACGATAAGTAAAAATACATATTTCGAGTTACGATTTGATGTCGATTTGATTAACATAGCTTGATTAGTAGTCGGTT
>JARYGA010023414.1:0-40338 GCA_030545235.1 Helianthus tuberosus
AAAGCTGCAGGAGCATTTGTTAGCCCAAATGGCATGACTGTAAACTCATAGTGACCATACCTATTTCTGAAAGCGGTTTTAGGTATGTCTTCTTCTTGTACCTTCAACTGGTGATATCCGGAGCACAAATCTATCTTAGAAAAATATATAGCTCCTTGAAGTTAATAAAAAAGATCGTCAATCCTAGGTAATGGGTATCGATTCTTAATTGTAACCTTATTTAATTCCCTGTAATCGATACACATTCGCATCGAACCGTCTTTCTTTTTCACAAACAACACTGGCGCTCCCCAAGGGGATGAACTAGGTTGTATAAATCCTTTACTGAGCAATTCATCTAACTGCTTTTTCAGTTCTAACATTTCGATGGGTGCTAACCGATAGGGTGCCTTAGCTATCGGTATAGTTCCAGGAATTAGATGAATTCTAAACTCTACTTCCCTATCTGGTGGTAATCCTGGTAGCTCTTCTGGGAATACATCCGGGTATTCTGATACTATAGGAATTTCCTTAAGTTCCTTATTTTTAGTGTTAATGATTACCGAAATGATATACACTATTCCTTGTTTTCGCTCATAACTAGCCACTTTCATTACCGAAATGAACTTTAATGGTTTGCGCGGCTTATCTCCTGTAATCATAATTACTTCTCCTGCGGGTGTATGAATTTCTATGGAATTCTTGTCACAGAGGATTCGAGCATGGTTGGCTACTAACCAATCCATTCCTAACACAACATCGAATCCAGCTAAATTCATAGGTAACAGGTTTGCAGAAAATTGGTGGCCTGAAAGTTCTATCTTGCCCTTTTGCAAAATCTTATCTATATTAACAAAATTTCCATCTGCCATTTCTACCGTATAAATCTGCCTAAGTTTGGTTAAAGGTTGCTTAAGAGCTTGGCAGAATGAAGTATTTATAAAACTTTGGTTTGCAAAAATTTCCACCTGCCATTTCTACCGTATAAATCTGCCTAAGTTTGGTTAAAGGTTGCTTAAGAGCTTGGCAGAATGAAGTATTTATAAAACTTTGGTTTGCACCAGAGTCAAATAATACTTTCGCATAAACATCGTGAACTAGGAACGTACAAGCTATCACGTCTGGAATCAGATCTGCTTCTTGGGTTGTTAGCTGAAAGGCTCTTCCTTTTTTTCTTCGTAGCTCCTTCTGCAGGTTTGGCCTTGTTGTCAGCTGGTTTGACTAGTTTAGGACATTATGGCCTCAAATGTCCAGCTTCGCCGCAATTGTAGCAGATCCTTGTTTTCTTTCTGCACTCCTCCTCTCGATGCCCCAAAGCTTTGCAGAAATTGCAGACTTCATTACATCTTCCAAAATGTTTCTTTTTACAGTTTCTGCAGAATGGCGGAGTGGAAGATTGCCCGGTTCCCTTTTTCATGAAAATATTACCCCCACGAAACCCTTGGGTAATCTTGTGGGCTAATTCCTTTTTCCTGTTTTCTTCTCGCGTACATACCAGTCCGTCGGTCAAGGTATTGGCTAATTCCACTGCATCGTCAATTGTGCGGGGTCTCGCGGCTTTGACGATATCACGAATTTCGCTAATCAAACCCTAAATATAGCGTGAAATAAGTACCGGTTCTGGCGAAGCCAGAGTTGGTACAATTCTGGCATACTCGAAGAATTTCGAAGTATACCCTCGGCAGTCCACATCCACCATCCGGTGGCTCAGGAACTTATTTGCCATTTGTTCTTTTTCATACTCAGGACTAAATTTCCTTTCCATTAATCTCTTAAATTCTTCTCAACTCATGGCATAAGCCATGTCGCTTCCCTTGGCTTGCGGTACCGTGTTCCACCATTCTAATGCCTCTTCTTTGAAAAGGTGAGACGCATGCATAACCTTATCCTCCTCGGCACATTTACTTATTTAATTACTGCCTCAGTTTTCTCTAACCAACGTAGTACAACCGTTGCCCCCTCATTGCCTGCAAATTCAACAGGTTTACAAGCAAGGAATTCCTTGTAAGTGCAACCAGGTGTTGCACCTTTCATTTTCTTAAGAAATGGGGCTTGAACCACATTATTATTATTTCCGCCCCCATTTACATTGTTACTGAAATTATCGTAGCGAGTACGTTTTCTATGGTTGGTTTGTGACGGCTCAACAGGACTTTTAACAGCAGCGACGATTGCCGGGATAGCATTGGCTGTTCCCTGGGCAACGATATTTTCTATATCTTGCCTATTAAGAAAATGATCCTCATTGTTTTGTTCAGATTGATTAACTTCATTGACAGGTTGGTTTTCCACGTTTTCCGTCTGTATAATAATTAACATTATAAATTATTATCGCAATTAAATAACAACCAAACACAATAAAGCAATCACACATAATCATGTCAACACGTATAGCCAAAATTGTCGACTTTGCGACTTTCATATTTTTATATATATTAGTTTGCTTCGATACACACCAGTTATATTACAAAAGTTTTATTTTAAGTTATTTTACATGATTATATTTTTATTATTTGTTATTATATTATTATTATTAAACATGCAACCACAGTTAAACCGGCCCTTCAGAAACGACGCTCCCTATCGTCGTATTTCCACGTGATTTTCTCCCCCATGTCCCTAATTCTATTTCTTGCTTCCACCAGTTCCTCGCTATAGTGGTGGAGTTCAGCCAAGTTTTCTATGCTCATAGGTGGGTTTGGTGCAGGTTCAGGGTCAAATTGGGGAAAGTAGACGTTGGGGTTGTTCATGAAATTCTGAAACTGCCAGTCATTTGTCCACTATTCCTCCAGCTGGCTAATAACAGGTTGGGAGTTGACAATAGGATCTGGGATAGTCGGTTCCAAATTAACTGGAAGTTGGGATTCAGCGGGGTAATTGAAGAGGTTTTCATCGGCAGGTCCGATGAGGTCACAATTTGCCAGTTTGCGATCCAGCTCCTCCAATGGTAGCATTTCCTGAGCTTGCCCGGAACTTTCCCCGATCTCTTTTCCATTCCCTTTATCCTTCGAATTCTCAGTCTTTTTAACCTTTTGTGCAGCTGGCTTCTTCCTACGCCCACGTTTCTAGTCCAAGATTCTCCTTCTCCTTTTCGGCTTTGGTTTCTCCTGGGCCTGGAATGTTAGTGGTTCCTCCGTATCTGCCAGGTAGCCAGATAGGTTTCCTGTGGTATCCATATCGGAGCTATGGATAGTAAAGTTTCGGAGTGCCTCCGACAGTTCATTCATGTTGTTTAGCACACATGAAGAAACACACAAAATTTTAGGTTAAAATTTTATTTATTAAATTAAATTTTCACATAAACACAAAGTAACAATCAGAAAATTTAAGTATTTCTAAATACTTAATTGGCTTAAATCAGTGGCTCTGATACCACCTTTTTCTGTCACGGCCCTCGACCCGGTTTCTACCTAGTTCAGGAGTCGCGGGACAGAAAACCCGTGGTATTGTTTATTTTGGCAGCGGAATTTTTTTTACAGGATTTTTTTAACTGAAAATGCCCCATTTATTCTATTTCACAAATTGGGACAAACCCCATAATTTACAATAAAGGAGATTTCACTGGAAAATCCTTGTTTTACAAAAACATGTTTATTTATTTACTGAGCCACTTTCTTCAAGCTGGTAGTGCTACGCGACACTTTTCCCTGATTCACAGTAAATCACCTGAAACATGTTTAAGAAAAATTTTATCAGCGGGGAAATACTGGCGAGTCACTCAATGTACAAAACGACACATTGTTATAATATACAGTATTAAGGGTGATTATATTGTTTCTATCAACCAATTACCCCAAATCGTTATTTGTCACTTGATTGTATCTTTGACTATGGTCAGATCACCCATTGGCTAACCCATTGTCCAATGGTGACGGGTATCAAGTAATGTATACAAAACCCTACATACCGGCAGTAATTGAAGATTACAAAGACTTAATCCCTGTAATTATAACTTTTAAAATAAATCGGATTTTGGAAACAATTTTGATAAAAAGAGAATGACTCACATTGCCAATTTAGTTGGACAGAATTTTGCCTACTGATTTAATCTCGTAACCTAGTTAAATAACAATGCACATGAAACTGGGTCAGTAACTTAATACAACATTTACGATAAGCTCACGAAATCAAAACCTCACGACGAATGACAAAGTATAGCCCGAATTCATGCAGCACTTAAACATCCATCGGATTGGTTTCAATCGATCGGACATTGTATCGTAGCAGTGGTCGAGCTAATACCCTGTTGTCGCAGCAGAGATTCGATATTGTGTGTGTTTTTGAACGAAACGGCGAATATCTCAACGTACGAAAGGAATTTTTACGTCGAAACACAACAGCCTTGCAAGTGCTAAACCCCTGGGCTTTATATTGGATTTTGGTCCCTCCCGCGTGTCGCGCCGGCTGCCAGGGTTCCTGGAGCGTGTCGCGGGGGAGGTCAATTTAGGCAAGGGTAGCCTCGTGTCCTACATAGCCCAGGTGAGTCAACAACAATGAAAATTCATGATTTATATATGTTTTGAAGGATAATTATCACTTAGGGGATGCCCCCCCCCCCTTAAGTTTTAGGCGGCCCTGATCCTAGTTTCGATTGTTCTGGAAAATTATGGGTCATGCCATACTACTTGGGGGTCTCAATTAGGGTTTCCTAATGGACATTAATAAAATAAGAAATAATAATTTTGGCAAGAGTTGTTACAATATGTAACTAGCATCACGTGTAAATATGCATAACAGTTATTCGCAAGTGATAAACAATTTGATTGAATAATTTGTTTTGATAAATTTGATTTAATAAGAACGTATATTACACCTAAAATGAGATAAAAAGGGGTTCGAGTATACTCACAGTCGGTGTTCAGCAAGTAAACACAACTTGGTTGGATTGAAGGGAGAGCGTCTAAGATTAGCCTGATTACAGATTGATAACGTAAGCGTCGAGCAGTGCGTTAAACGATGAGATGCAACTTAGTGTCGAATGGAAACTCGATCGAATGGCAATCCGATCGGATTGGCCAGTCAATCGGGTGGCAATCCGTTCGGATGGTCATCCGATCGGATGGCCATTCGATTGGGTCGTCACCTCGTTTGGTATGGATGTGTTTGCGTAGGATGGTTTGTCTTTTGAAGTTTTCGTTGTAGTATTTTGAAAAAAAGTGAAGTATCTCTACCCTTCAGGTCGATCGATCGAACGGAGGCTCGATCAGGTGACGATTTGATCAGTAGGACACTCAGTGAGAACAAGTTCACAGCAGTTTGTCACTCGATCGGATTGCAATCCTATCGGGTGGCAATCCGTTTGGAACTGCTATGTATTGAATACGTGGAAAAAATTTTAAGTGTTGAAGTTCAAAACATCACCTGGTCGGGTGGTCGTTCGATCGGGTGGCAATCCGATCGGACGGCAATCCGTTCGACGTTCCAAACTTTGAAAAGTTGAATAATTAGTTTAAGTGAGGAACCAAGTGCAAGCCGATCGGACGGCTGTCCGAACGGGTGGCAATCCGATTAGGTAGTAATCCGATCGGACGACATTCCATTCCAACTGCCTTGATTGTCTTGACACTTGATTGTTTTGAAAGTTTGTGGTTTTGATCGAGAGGATGTGATAACGTGCTAAACAACAGAAACTCCATCATGAACCAAGTCATCCGATTGAACAGGAATCACCATGATCTGATTAGTTAACTGTCCGTAACGGTTGCTCATGCTTAACCCGAAATCGGTTGTCTCTTTAGACAGAATCAGATCTGGAACCAACACTTCACTTAGAATGAGTAGAAGATCAGAACGAGCTCTGATTCCATTGGTTTTGAGTGCATTGAGTGTAAAAGAGTTGAAAGAAAGTTGAAAAAGTTTCTTTCAATTCTTTTATCATTGAAGGTGTTTAGATTTATGAGAAATCGTAGTGAAATCATGTGGAAATCCTTCAGATCTGAGTTATTCTTGGTGGAATGAGGCCAACATTTGAAGTTCATAAGAACTCCATGATGACATCATCCTAGAACACCTCAAATCCATTGATTTCATGGTTAAAAGTTAAGATTCAAGGGTGAAAAAGATGAAGAAGTGTGTGTAGATCAAAGAAGTACAAGATTTGAGTTGAAAACTTACAAGAATCGCGAGGAATCGAGAAGAAAAGCCCCAAAAGCGTGTTGGTCAAGTGAGAACTGTCACATCACTGTTCAAGTGATGTGACAAGTGCTATTTATAGGTGAAGAGGAGAAAGGTAAAGGGGCGCCATG
Organism: Helianthus tuberosus; assembly: GCA_030545235.1. Lineage (NCBI taxonomy): Eukaryota > Viridiplantae > Streptophyta > Magnoliopsida > Asterales > Asteraceae > Helianthus > Helianthus tuberosus. The sequence goes on from JARYGA010023414.1 coordinate 6,225, forward strand.
GATCGGATGGCTGTCCGATCGAGTGGCTGTCCGATCGGGTGGCAACTCGATCGGATGGCCACCCGATCGAGTGGTCACTCGATCGGTGGTCTCCGACGAATGACGTTTCGATGTTTCGTTTTGTTCGTTAAGCGTCGCGATAGTTTGGTTACACATTTTCATACCCATATTCATATATTTATTATAATTAGTCACATAGGGTCGTATAAATGTAGGATCGAGATTCGATCTAAACGAGTCTATCAGAAGAGTTCTAATACATATCAAAGGCGGGATTCAATGATACAGACTTGATTACAGCTTGATTCACTCTTTAAATGTCTTGTATATTGATTTGAAAGCGTTATAGGTCAAATGACACGTCGGCAGCACTTCGGTACTGGAATCAGGAACTGTTACAAATGAATTGAAAGCTCTAGTATTTATAGAGGAGCCATTGCGCACGAAATGGTTAGGTTTCATTTCGTACGAAATGGACAAAATCCATTTCGCACGAAATGGCATCTTCCATTTCGTGTGAACTGGTCCAATAACACCAAACTCCTATAAACTAGCCTACCGAGCTCCAATCTATTCAATCTAGATATACGACTTAATACAAGACGAAGTCGACAGACATATGCACCAACAGAGTCCCCCTTGGATGTCGACGAGTCTTCAGTACACCTCTTCAATATGTCGAATCTTCAATCTTTATCAGTCTTTTCATGCTTTCCAAAGTATTTGACATTGTAAGCTTCCATCAAACTCTATCTCCTCTCGAATCTCAATCCTGGCTCTTAATCATTCAAACTTCCCCTTGAATGTTGATCTAACAATTTTAGAATCAGCGATCTGGCTCTCGAGCTTTCTAATTCTCTTGATCAGATCTCTTGATTCCTTAAGTTCATCAACGTCAACAGCTTGCGAGAACTTCAAGATCAAACTTGGCTCTAGCATTTACAGACTCCCCTTCGCTAGCAGACTCCCCCTTAAATTGTTCCGGGATCGCAATCTGACATATCTTTTGTTCTGGGATCGAACCCTAGCTCAAACTATGCTTAGGTTTAGACACGGGAATCTTGTTTTGCAACCTTCACATTCTCATGAATGTATCCTGGCTCTCTGTAACCTGCACATCCTCTACCTAACAATAAGATTCACAATTATTAAGATTTAACAAATTTAGAATCTTTATTAACCACTTGTAAGAATAACATTCAAAATTTGACATTTTCATTAAATTGAAACCAATTAATCATTTCAAAATCAAATCTCATTTCAAAGAAACTCTCCCAACCTAGCTGTCGTCATGCTTAGCACTCTGAATTTTGAAAATCAGCTTTCCAACATCAATTGTCGAAAATCTTTTTGACTTTTTCAAAATTTATGCTAAAACACACTGAAAATCTTTTTGGATTTTGTTTTTAATGAAATTCAGTAAAGAAATATATACAAACAATATTTTTGTGAGTTTGCGTAAGAGGATCATATCAGTTTTTTGAGACAAATCACTAGCACCGTTGAGCTTTAAACACTTTAAGTTCTAAACGATTCACATAGATTGACGATATTGTTGTCCTCTTAAACTCAATCTAAAAACTTTCGACATGCTTGCCAATACGTTAAGATATATTAATATTGCACTACATTCTTATGGACCCCACGATCTCAGCATATCCCCTCATCATGCAATACACTGACTCAAGTAATGCCTTTAAACTTTCATCAACTGTGATATGTGCGAAACAACACAGAATGTTTAAACACTAACAATCAGGTCGATCTTTCGATACGCAGAGAAAGTCCAATGTTTAAACAAAATAATAAATAAGAACAAGTTGAAGTTGTTTAGGCTTTAACCACCAGGTCGATACTTCCGTATACGCAGAGGTGATCCAAAGCTTAAACGAAACACCAAGAAAAATAAATCAGAACATTTAGGCACTAACATCAAGTTCGATACTCACGTATACGCAGAGGATGTCCAATGCTTAGATAAAATAAAGAAATCAAACAAGTTTAAATCTTTGCAAAATGAAATGCACAATCACAGTGACTTTTTCAGCAAGTTGTGAAAGTTCACAAACTGTCCGGTTTTTATGCTCTTTTAGCATTCAGCGATTACTGAGTAGGTACACAGTCACGAAAGACAAAACTAAGTACTATGCTTTCAACCGCGTTTCCCACTATAATTAGGCTTTTTCATTTAAGTTTGTATCGTTATCACAAATCTACTAGTCTAGCTGAGCCTATCATCACATCTTTAGTGAGACCGTTTATCACATTATAACTTTCCAATTTTTTAGCATGCTGTGATAGTCCACTGATGTACTATGATTTCCTCTTTTTCACAACAAAACTCGTTTTTGACTTTTATCATGTTCTTGACTTTTTCAAATTTTTTAATGTTTTTGGATTTTCTGAAATTTCTTACTCCCCCTAAAATTCAAATCCATTTAAAGAGAATTTGAAAACAAACTGTACAAGTAAAGTGACAACTGTTGTGAGTTGCTTCAAATCGCCATCCACTTGACATAAACAATCAGAACTCCCCCTGACAACAAACTATTTTCCCATTGTGATTTCAAAACACTTAAGTTTGTTTTAATCAAATGGTTTTTCTCGAAAATTAGTTTTTGTTGGGGTTTTCATCACATTGTTTTCTTTTTAAATACCACTTGTAGGAATGGTCAAATCAAGTTCAACTTAATGACCTTGATTAACCACTTGTAGATGAAATCCTTTTTCCATCCACTTGTATGTACTCATCAACCATACCACATGTGAATCGAAATATAACAATTTTAATGAATAGTACCACCACTTGAAGGTCGAAATTTCACATTCGTGAATTTCTCAAGAAATATGCCGATTCCTACTCCCCAATTACCAACCTGGGAGTTCCGGAAAGTCAGGATTTTAAGTAGACAATGCTGTCACCCAAGCCTGACCAGCCTTGGGTGATTGTGAGTCATCCTTGTCCCACCATCTTTTTTATTAATAAAACTCTTTTACGCCTTTCACTTTCCCATCAATCATCTTTCCAAAAATATGTTTCACTTTTCCATTAAAAGCTTTTTCAGCATCAAATTCTTCCTTACCAAAGAAAATTTGATCTGAAATTTCAATCTTTCCAACTTTTAACTTCAAGTTTTCTTTTGATAATGGCGGAAAATTTTCCTCGTTCATTTCTGGAACGAAATTCTCATCACTTTTCACAACAAATGACTCATCTGACTTTGACGAGTCAGATTCATTGTCAGAACTACTCTCTGATTTAACAACCCATTTTTGTTTGTTCAAATCGACTTTTCTTTTATAAAACCTTTTCGAACTTTCATCAGTTTCTAAAGTCGAATCTTTGAACTTTTTAAAACTTTCTGTTGGTTGTTTTGTTTTATCAACACATTTCTTTTTCAAATCTGAGTTAGAAGTAACTCCCTGTTTTGTGTTGTTGGACATTGGGCAGTTCCAAGCAATGTGTCCAACTCCTTGGCATTTGAAACAGGTTCTTCGTTCAGATTTCATTAACATATTCTTTTTCTTTTCAGTGAAAAACTCTTGATTTGACTGTTTCCTGAACAGTTTTTCCTTCTCTTCCTCTGAACTTGTTCCTGAAACAAATTTAGTTTTCTCATTTTTATAATTTTCTGGGGGAATAAAACCTAAACCCTTCTTTTTGAAACTACTGTTATGGTTTGGTTTCTTTTGAAAACCAGAACCAGAACTGTAACTTTTTTTCTTGTTCAATCTCTATTGAACTCTTGAAGTCATTTTTTTAGGTTTTTTAGAAAGATTTACATCTTTTATTTCAGAAAAATTAATTTCCGTTAATTTGAAAACCTGTTTGATCATTTCAGTTTTGACACTTCTTATTGGAAACTCTTCATCAAAAAATAATTTGTCAGAATCATTCAAAGTATATGCTACTTTGAATGTTTCATCATTCAAGTTATTTTTCGATAACAGAAAATCTTTATTGTAAACCCGTTTGACCTGTGAACTCGAACTCTTGACTGATGAACTCGAACTTTCAGATTTAGACTCCGACTTTGACTCTTCATCCATATCCAACACCTGATCGACTACTTTCTTTAATAACTCAGACTCATGATCAGTGTCAAACGCTGTGAATGTGACGTCAATGTTATCTGGTAACTCATAATTGGTTTCAGACTTTAACTTTATGTTGACTGCCTTTTTTAATCGTTCCTCATTTGGTTTTCTGGGAGAATAACTTTCCCAGATCGGAGGCGGACACTTGTTATACTTGACACTTTGTTTCTTACCAGTATCCTCTTTCGTCTTCTTATCTTGAAAAGCTTCAAGACCTGCAACAGTAGGATAAACTCTGTCAATCAAATAATCACATGTTGTTTAACTCAGCAGCAATCGTTTGATTCTCTCATTTTCAATCTTCTCGAGTTCCAAATCTTGCTTCAACTTTGCACAGTCTTCAATATACTCATTGATAACCTTCTGCTTCGTCATTAATGTAGAACTCATCATCGTCATGGCAACATCTACTTCTAAGTTTGTCTTGTTCAGACTATCAACTGTTCTGTTCAGCACATCATACGATTCTTTTACATACTTCACATCAAACAACATTTTTTCTTTCAAATCTTCAAGTTCACTTATCTTCTTGTCTTTCTCTTCACAATGTTTGCAAGATTCCAAACATTTCAGACAAGGTTTCGTGACTTCAATGATCTTTTCAACTTCGACGATTTTTTCAACTACTTTCTCAACCTCAATTATCTTTTCAACTTCAACTATTTTCTCCACCACCTTCTTCATCATTGGTACTTCATCAAATTCTACTTTTACTTCACACTTTTCATCTTCGACCTTTTCTTTCACATTTTCTTTAACTTTGGCTTTTTCAGCTTCCATTTTTGCCTTTTCTTCAACAATTCTTTTTGTTTCCAACTCTCTCTTCATTCTAGCAGCCTTCTTCTCATTCAACATCTCTATCTTATCTGCAAAAAAACAAATTAAAACTGTAAGAATCCAATTGTCGTCTAGCTTTATTTATATATTCTTCTTCGTCATCGGTGTCTGCATCACTTCCTAATTCCGAAAAAATCGGTATTCTTCTCGACTTAGATTTGACTGATTCTTCTTCCAAGATTTGAGCAACAAAAGCTTTATTCTTTAAGTACTCTTTGTCTGGAATGTATTTATCCCAGCTAAATCCCTCTAGAAGTTTTTCATCATCTTGATCGATTATACCATAACAAGCTCTTGTTTTTGATTGTTAAATGGCACGAGCATGTGAAGTTTTTGGTTGTTGAGCAATCTGATGATAAATTGATTTTTGATGATAATCGTTTTTTTCCAAACGGATCTTGTCTCCCTGTTGCTTCTTTATTTGTACACTCTCGTTTAAAATGTCCCTTTTCTCTGTGACGAAAGCAAGTAACCTTTGATTTGTCAAACCCTAACGGAGATGTAGCAACATCACGAAAATCATCTCTTCCAGTGATTTGTGTGAATTTTTCTGCTCTTCTTACAGCACTGGCTAAACACCATTTGATATCCATTAACTCAAGCTCTTTAGAATCGATCTGATCATAATCCTCTTTGGTAAGCATTGGATTGCCGATTCGTCCAGCAACCAAACTTTCATATGACTCTAGCATAGTAACAAGTGATGCCATGTGTCGTTTAGCCACTTCTGGAGAGAGATTTTGACTATTTTGAATATTTAGTGTAACACTGCATTGCAGATTTGTAGAAGTATGTCGTTGAGGACTTGGTGTTGTGAAATTTGGATCAAAACTTGAAAACGATGACGAATATCCACCACTCTGAGTTGTAGTACTAACGTTTGTTCCAAAATAACCATCAGCACTGAAAGCAGTCTTAATCTTCGGGCTCGGAGTAGTCTCAAGTTTGTTTCTTCTGTAATATAAACTAACATCTTGTTGAGCATTTGGATTATTCATGATAGCAGTTTTCTGAACATCCAATTCATGTTCTCCAATCTTCTGAATGAACTTAGCCAAATTCATACTTTCAGATTTTCTCATATGTTTTAATATCAACAAATATGTTCCCCATTTATGCTGTGGTAGCGCATCAGCTAGCTTATCAACCCATTCATCGTCTTCTTTCTTGATCTCCAACCTTCTCATTTCCTGGACAAGATGACAATATCTATCGATAGTGGTTTTTGTTGATTCACCTTCAAAAGCTACAAACATATCAAATGATTTCTTTAGCAAAGCACGTTTATTTTTTTATCATATCAGCACTTCCCTTAAACTTTTGAATCAATGCCAACCAAATTGATCTAGCAGTGTCCTCAAGTTGAAGCAAAACAAAGATGTCTTCTTTTACTGCTTGTTGGAGAATACTAATCATCATTTTCTCACTAGTGTATTTTAATTTTTCACCATCTGAATAGTCACTAAACGCTTTTTCATTCCCACGTTCATCCTTCGGTTTAACGTAATCTACATCTAACGAACACCATGCATCAAACTTATAGGCTTGCACCCAGTTTTCAAACCGATTTTGCCATCCTTTAAAATCTTCAATGTACATAAGCTTTGGTGGTTTTTGGTAAGTTCCTGTCTCATTCTCACTATAAACTGTTTCAGCAACTGTAGCTGGAGTAACCGGAGTAGCAAACGCATTGTAAAATTCTTCTTCCATGTTTCGGTATCTAAAATTCATACAACACAAAGTTCAAATGAAATGAAGATCCACACGAAATGGTTTTGGTACGAAATGGACTTTTCAAGCAAAATAAATTTTGGTGCGAAATGGATCACTTTCAAACGAAATGGGCAGATTCAAGCGAAATGAACACTTTGGAGCGAAATGAGTTCAATTCGTGCGAAATGTAGTTCTCAAGGTGCAATTCGTGCGAAATAGAGGATCCTTTCAAACAAAATGACAACTATAAGCGAAATGGAAACTTCAAGCGAAATGAAGATTCATTTCGTGCGAAATGATGTCTGCTAAGTCCAATTCGTGTGAAATGAACGATCTAATTCAAACGAAATGGGCTATTTCGTACGAAATGGTGCTGACGTCACAACGATCGAACAGTTTTTTTACAAAATTGATCAGGTTTTGGGTCGATTTTTTAGTCTAATTCTTTCAAGGATTGTTTAAAACTATGTTTCGCACGTTATATGTGAAAATCAGTCCATTTTAACCGTGAAAACTTGTTAATTTTGAAAAAGAAGGTGTAGAAGTCAGATTTTTGAAGAAAACAAGCTGAATTCGGTAAGAACTCTTCCTCCTGAGCTCTGATACCACTTGTAGGATCGAGATTCAATCCAAACGAGTCTATCAGAAGAGTTCTAATCCATATCAAAGGCGGAATTCAATGATACAAACTTGATTACAGCTTGATTCACTCTTTAAATGTCTTGTATATTGATTTGAAAGCGTTATAGGTTAAATGACACGTCGGCAGCACTTCGGTACCGGAATCAGGAACTGTTACAAATGAATTGAAAGCTCTAATATTTATAGAGGAGCCATTCCGCACGAAATGGTTAGGTTTCATTTCGTACGAAATGGACAAAATCCATTTCGCACGAAATGGCCTCTTCCATTTCGTGTGAACTGGTCCAATAACACCAAACTCCTATAAACTAGCCTACCGAGCTCCAATCTATTCAATCTAGACATACGACTCGATACAAGACGAATTCGACAGACATATGCACCAACAATAAATATCCAAATTTCAAAGTTGTGATACAATAACCGGGTTTCGTTTCGAATATGTGTTCTCTGTGACGCATCACGGTTATCGAGGAGGGTAGAATAGGTCCTCACTCAACATCATCGTGAGCGTTAGTGTGTGTGATGCGATATGTTATAGTGATAATGAATGCGTAATATGCGAAAATACTGCGAAATAGCCATGGATGCGATATAGCTACATTATGATCCGAATCTCTGGTGCTAGGCGTAACGAGTATAACGAGTAGTAACAACGCACGAATGTGCGGGTTGTTACAGTCTCCCCTGCTTTAGGAAATTTCATCCCGAAATTAATCCATAAGAAGGGTTGCGAGGATCGATGCGAGTGGGGGGTAGCGATTAAGAGTGTAAAAAATAAGCGAGCGATTGATTGAAATTCGACGAGCGAGAGTGTTGCGATGACTGGAGATGGCGGCGACACAATTCGTACACAAAAGATGGTAACACAAAAAGTGATTCAAAAGTGTTTCGAATTCTTGAAAAGTTGATTAATTCGAAAAGGTTTGAAGAAACTTGTTTATGAAAAATCTTCCCACAGTGCGGCGTCAAACTGTTTCGATGTCCACACCAGCGTGTTGAGTGGGGTTTTATTAGGTTACTAAAAGATTTCAGGGCGTTTAAAACTCGTTTCCCACGAAAGTTTGACAATATGGCTAAAAAGTTTTGGAAGAAAAGCTTAGTTTACACAAAGGTTTTAATAATATCAAAAGGTTTTAAGTTTAAAGTCGGCCCCGCATGGCACTTTCCCACGAAAGTTTGACAATATGGCTAAAACACTTATATATAGGAAGTACCAGCGGCGTATCCACCATGTTTTAGCCATATGGCTTCCGTCCCGTGAGGCTGTGTCATGTGTGTCGACATAGTACTGATAGATTTCGATTCCCTCGGTCTAGGCGAAAGATAGTCGGACCAAGTGTAAGGGAGTGATTGAGCAAACTGAGCGGGGAAGTCGTTTTCGAACTCAGTTAAGCGATACGGCAAGTGCGATAAGCGATAAGCGGTACGCGATAATTGATAGCACAAAACAATCATAATAAGCGAAGGCGACAGCGACAAGCGAAAAGCGAGGAGCGAGCGATAGCGACAAGCGAAAAGCGAGGAGCGAGCGATAGCGACAACCGTCAAGCGATAGACGACGATCGATGCATTGCAAGTGATGGGAATATGCGATTTGATTTGATTAAACGACACCACAAATTTTAACTAACATTAAGCCCCACATGGCCTTTTTCCACGAAAGTATGCTGATATGGCCAAAACACTTATATATAGGAAGTACCAGCGGCGTATCCACCATGTTTTATCCCTATCAGTTTCGTCTCGTGAAGCGAGGTCATGTGTGCTAGCATAACACAGATAACATAAATAACGGTAAGCGATAGCGATGGTGACAAACGTTAAGCGATACACGATGAGCGATGGAGCAATACACAAGCGATAGAGTGATACACAAGCGATAGAGCGGTACCCACGAAATGCGATAGCGCGATTCACATAATAAGCGATTGAACGAACACACTATAAGCGATTGAAATTGCGAGATAGATTCCAGCGATAATGCGATTGCGAGCGCGTTGACTTACGAAAAGTCTAGCGATTACACGCTTTGAGTTGCGATTGAGATTGTTACGCCTTGCGATGTAGGGTGGTGTGTCAAAAATAGTATACTTGGTCTAATAACGTTCAACTTGTATGGCACTTTCTTCACAAGACATTGGTTAGCATGGCAAAGCACTTATATATAGGAAGTACCAGCGGCGTATCCACCATGCTTCAACCACACGCCTATGCCCCGTGAATAGGTGTCACACTGTGTTGACATGGTCAAGACGCTTATATATAGGAAGTACCAGCGGCGTATCCACCACACTCGACCATGCTTTTAACGTTATGGCATCATTGAAACTCATTGCGATCTCCATGCACTGATCACAGTAATCCCGTGTGCACCCTTGATTAATTTGATCCTTGCACGTTTATCGTACTTTATCTCAAGGACGCATAGTAGGGGTAAAACACATTATAGAGTACATAGTGCTTAGTATATAGTCCGTGCACGAGTGCAAGAGAGTGAAAGATAAATAGAGTTCACATTGCGTCGAGAAATAGAACAAGTTCAACATGCAAAAGAAATTTATGTCGAAAATCGTATCACTACAACAACATTGGAAGCATAACTAATGTTGCTGTGGAGGACTTCTATGGAGATTGAGATCGTTGCTGGAATTCCTCAAGTATGCGGCCCCGTGCGGCAGTGCTGGGTAAGATGACCATACCAGTTGCAATTTGCGCAAAAGCGACATTTAGCTTCTGGCGGGTGATGATACGTACACATAAGACACATGGGATGAGTTCCGCTGTAGTCACGGTTCGAGTGAACTGGAATCACTTGAAGAGGTTCTGGTTGCGACAGTTCAGTTGTTGAAGAGTTTGGGCTCATGGTCTTCCGTTTGTGGCTGGGCTGAGCTTCCTGAAATGGTACGTTGTCGTCAGAGGATTCGCCTGAGGACTCACTTGAAAAATCGTCAGTAGAATCGTCGGTGGAATCGTCAGAAGAATCGATGACGATTGCTTGCTGAGCTTGTTTGACGGGATTCTTGGAGAAAGATCCGTCCAAGACTCATTTGTCGTTGATTTCTGCGGCCAAGCGGTAGGTTTCTTCGATGGTAGCAGGTCTGGCAGCTTCGACAAAATCGCCCACACATTCAGGCAAGCTACGAATGTACTTCATGATGGCCTTTTCTGAAGTGTTGACTTGAATTGGGCAGATTATGCTAAGCTGTTTGAACCTTGCGGTGTAGCCAGTATTGTCACCTTCAACTTGCTTAATTTCTCAAAATTTGTTTTCTAGCTTATGGACTTCGTGGGGAGGGCAGTACTCTTTCTTCATGAGCTCTTTCAGCTCATCCCAAGAGAGAGCGTAAGCTGTGGAGATCCCACGTTTGTTACGTTCAACTGTCCACCAGTCGAGTACTTGCGATTGAAATACTCCGGTAGCGCAAGTAGTACGAAAACCATCAGGACACCCACTCTGACGAAGGGTAACTTAGATAGAATTGAACCACTGGAGTAGTTGGGACACACCTCCTTCACCCGTTAACTCCATCGGGCAACAGGCTTTGAAGTGCTTGTAGAGGAAAGCAGATTGCGGCGCTTCCGTCTTAGAGTCTTCCGAGGTTTGAGAGTTGCTAAGAGAGTGCACTTGAGCGACAATCTGAGGAATGACCTTGGCCACTTGCGAGGCAATCCTCTTCTCAGCGCTTCGTTTGGCTCTTCTCCTAGCTGTTTATCTCGAGCTAGAGTCGTTGGAAGGCATCTAGACAGAGAGAGTTTTGGAGTGAGATTCGATCATAATGATTTTGAGTTTTGTGATGCGATTGAGCGCGATCAAAACTTGTTGCGAGTAATATAATAGACTTCACATAGGAGACACGAGATTCCTTAACTTTCCACATAATTGATTTACTTATATGTATATATATATATATATATATATATATATAATTAGTTGTAGTTTATACTTGTACACATACATGTCGGTATAGAATGCGTGAGGACGCGATGCAGAGAGAGAGCGAGTAATTATACATTAGTTTTGTTGCGAACATTCGGTTTTCATTTTAGATTGCGATGGCTGTGCGAGTTGTGCGATTGCAAAACATGGAGCGAAAATCGATAAATCGAGAAATCGAAAAAGCGTAAAGTTTTAAATCGTAAACACATAAGCGTAAATAGGTTCCATAAAGCGTAAAATCGGCGAGTCGTATGCTAGAAAAATAGATAGAGTGCCTCGGATGTTTAGGCGTCGACTGCCCAAGGTAATCCAACTATACCCAACAAGTTTGTGCACGCGCGTTGCCCTAGAAGGCTTATGCTTCCACTGGGATGCAGCTCATGGCATTCGTCTTCCTGGTCATCGCGTGGCTCGAGTTATTGTTATAGCTGAGTCCTTGGTGATAGCTTTGGAAAACCATTTTATAGAGAGCGGAACGGTTTACTAAGATACGGGTTTCACCCCTGACTTAATAACTTCGCTCCTAACTGTGGTTGTGCTCTCCGAATAAATTCGGGAGTTCCACTAGATTTTGAAATGGAGACCTTCGTTGAGATATGGATGTCACTCCTAGCTCGACGAAAAGTTCTCGTGCCAGAAAAATGCGCTGAGTGAGCGATCTTATCGAGGGTTCTTGGTTTTCACGCCTGATCTCGACTGGATCACTCGGTTGTGCTACGCGAGTATTTTCAAAAATGTGTGTATTGTGTTGGCCTTAGGAAAGGCTAAGTAATATTCTAGCCTTTGGAAAGGCTCTTCGCATCAAGTTGTAGTATGCGGTGTTCACGCGAAGTTATAGTTTTAGCGGATTCGAATGAGAGTATCATGTAGGCCAGTGTAATTTCCACTGGGTTCGTACGAGTCGGCCTGTTGGTACTTAGACTATAGTCTAGGTCGTTTCCTAAGACATCGGCCCGGACTAGGTCGAGTCTTGCCTAATTCCCTATAGTTATGGCTCTGATACCAATCTGTCACACCCCAACCGATCGCGGAATCATCGGGACGCGACACTAGGCAAATCAGATTGCTCAAGAGAATCCATAACAACTAAATTGCGGCAGTATTTAATGCGTTCATTATCCCATACTAATAAACAAGTATAATCACATAAGCTGTCAAGAATTTTCATGTTCTCTCAAACAATACAAATCCGTCAACCTAGATTTTAGGTGTGTTTCTAGACTTCCTAGCTTGATTTGATGTAGAATGCGACTAACCTGCAACATACGTTAATAAAACGTCAATACAAAAGTATTGGCGAGTATACAAGTTTTGATAGAGTAGCGAAAAATAGTTAAAGTGCTGCGAATTACCAAATACATAAACGAGATACCGAAACATACATGCATAAAAGACTGATACTACCAGCTAAGTCACTCGAGCTGCGATTGCGATTGCTATTCATCCTAACTAGACCCCGTCGGGTGCTATAGTACTATACTAGTTAAGGAGGGACCTTGCGAGTATAAGCCCTAACACATATATAACTAGCATCACGTGTAAATATGCATAACAGTTATTCGCAAGTGATAAACAGTTTGATTGAATAATTTGTTTTGATAAATTTGATTTAATAAGAACGTATATTACACCCAAAATGCGATAAAAAAGGGTTCGAGTATACTCACAGTCGGTGTTCAGCAAGTAAACACAACTTGGTTGGATTGAAGGGAGCGCGTCTAAGATTAGCCTGATTACAGATTGATAACGTAAGCGTCGAGCAGTGCATTAAACGACGAGATGCGACTGAGTGTCGAAAAGCAAGGCAATCCGATCGGATTGGCCAATCGATCGGGTGGCAATCCGTTCGGATGGTCATCCGATCAGATGGCCATTCGATTGGATCGTCACCTCGTTTGTTATGGATGTGTTTGTATAGGATGGTTTGTCTTTTGAAGTTTTCGTTGTAGTATTTTGAAAACAGTGAAGTATCTCTACCCTTCAGGTTGATCGATCGAACGGAGGCTCGATCGGGTGACGATCTGATTTGTAGGACACTTAGTGAGAACAAGTTCACAGCAGTTTGTCACTCGATCAGATTGCAATCCGATCGGGTGGCAATCCGTTTGGAACTGCTATGTATTGAATACGTTGAAAAATTGTTAAGTGTTGTAGTTCAAAACATCACCTGGTCGGGTGGTCGTTCGATCGGGTGGCAATCCGATCGGACGGAAATCCGTTCGACGTTCCAAACTTTGAAAAGTTGAATAATTAGTTTAAGTGAGGAACCAAGTGCAAGCCGATCGGACGGCTGTCCGATCGGGTGGCAATCCGATCGGGTAGTATTCCGATCGGACGACATTCCGTTCCAACTGCCTTGATTGTCTTGACACTTTATTGTTTTGAAAGTTTGCGGTTTAGATCGAGACGATGTGATAACGTGCTAAACAACATAAATTCCATCATGAACCAAGTCATCCGATCGAACAGGAATCACCCTGATCCGATCAGTTAACTGTCCCTAACGGTTGTTCATGCTTAACCCGAAATCGGTTGTCTCTTTAGACAGAACCAGATCTGGAACCAACACTTCACTTAGAATGAGTAGAAGATCAGAACGAGCTGTGATTCCATCGGTTTTGAGTGTATTGAGTGTAAAAGAGTTGAAAGAAAGTTGAAAAAGTTTCTTTCAATTCTTTTATCATTGAAGGTGTTTAGATTTATGCGAAATCGTAGTGAAATCATGTGGAAATCCTTCAGATCTGAGTTATTCTTGGTGGAATGATGTAAGATCCGTCAAAATCAGACCTCTGAAATCCGACCCGGAGTGTAAAATCGAACCCTTATCAATAAAATAAAAATAAGAATTTTTATTAGTATTTTTTTATGTGATTAATCGCCACGTTTTGCGTTGGAATAAAACCTGAATAAAAGTGGATTTTTATAAGCGAAACTCGTTGAACTCGATTAATAGTTTTAAAGGAAATAAATAATTACGTTAAAATTGGTGGTTAAAACAAGTTTTAAACATAAAAGGGGTAAAACCGTCAAATTATCAAAGTTATGAGTTAAGGGGTTCTTTTGTAATTAATGGAAACTATATATTAACTAACTAGGTTAGTAAAGCTGGTTAAGATAGTTAGTATTTATTTTATAATGTAAATTAACCAAGTTAGTTAGTTTCATATAAGAACCATGTTAACTAAGTTAGTTATTTAAGTTAGGTCAGTTAGCATGACATTCAAACATCAGGGGCCAAACAGCAACTCTTGAAACATGTTAAGAGAAAAGAAAAAAAGAAACGCGTGGGATGGGATTCGAACCCGGATCCCCAGCTGGAACAAAGCTACGCACCAACCATCTGAGTTGCTCATCATTTTGTTATGTTTCTGTCACACCCCGACCACGTAAAACAACAAAGCGTGGCGGAAACGTCGGTGGGTTGATGCGTGCGAAGTGTTACTTATTTTAGGTGTATATTTTAAGCCCTTTTTAACACTTATTTTAGCCAAGTTTTAAATTTATAAAACACGATATTTCACTAACACTAAACACACATATGGGCAAGTGCACCCATCGTTGAGTGTAGTATAGCGTTGGTAAGATACCGAGGTCGTCCAAGGACACAAGAGCTTTTAGTACCGGTTTATCCTCAACGTCTAACCAAAATAAAAGTTTAGAAAAATGTTTTAAACTAAGAAAATTAAAAACTAACTAAAATGCTGAAAATAAAAATAAAAGAAAAACAGATAGACAAGATGAATCACTTGGTTCCGACTCGTATCTAGTATAACCTTTGATTATTTCCGCACTTTTGCACATAATTAAGAGATTATCTTAGTTATTGTAGTAGGGCCCTCTTTTGAAGGTGACGTTACCCTCACCCCAGTAGTTTGAGTCAGCAGGGATACAATCCTAAAAGGGTGGATTATTGGAAGATAATGAATTAATTTATTAATGCAGTATTGTGGTAGGCCCCGCTTTTGGCGGTGACGTTACCCTCGGCTAAGTAGTCTGAGTCAGCAGGGATACAGTCCTAAATAGCCGGGTTATAGTATTAATAGTAGTTAACTTATGAGAGGATCAAAGAGTTTGGACCCCCGCCATCCAATACCGTGAAGTATTGAAGGAGGTCCTACTAAATTTGACCCAGGTCCATTGCAGGACCTCTAAACGCTGAACAATGGCAAGACCTTTACCAAACCATTCCCTTAACCCCCGACCAGGTAGCCAACATATCTCCATATAGACCGTGGAGATATGACTGGTGAAAATCCTTTATTTTATATAGACAGTAAAATAATGCCAAGACACCACGGACAAAGATAAGGAAAGATCACCTTCAACATAAGTAACTAGTTATTAAAGTCATTAATACAAAACCAAATAAAAAGTGCAAAAGATTAGAAATAAAAATTATTATACTAGACACTTTTTCTTCACTAAGTGATGTAAGAGACTTAGGCAAACATGGCCTTGATTGTCAAGAACTCTTACGATCAATCTTGGATCCCGAGACGACTCACACACTCTACGATGGACAATGGATGATGGTGGTGGATGATGGTGTTGTGATGGTGGTGGGTGGTGGATGAAGTGTGAGAGAGGTGGTGTGCCAAGGGATGAGATGGAATGAATCCAAGCACTCCTATTTATAGGCTGAACAGAGAGCTGGGCACGGCCCCGTGTCCGCTGGGCACGGCCCCGTGTCCGTCTGACAATCTCTCTCCTCATTAATTGTAATTCGCAATTACAATAAATGCGCCTGCTGTACTTTCGACACGCCCCCGTGTCCGCTGAGCACGGCCCGTGGTAGGCAATAGAAGCTTCTATAGGTTTGTCTTTTCTGCTGCTTCTTGGGCACGGCCCCGTGCTGGCTGAGCACGGGGCGTGTTCAGTCTTCTGATTTCTCTACTTTGCTTTGGAAGGTGCCGTTGAGGGGTCGGGCAGTCCACTAATATTCCTTTTCTTGTATTTATGTTGGATTTAGCTGTCTTTTTGCTTCTTTTGCGTTTTTGAGCTCATTTAATCCTGAAAATACAAAAGGAAGACAAAAACACTCTTTTTCCAATATTAGTACTTAAAAAGGGTTAGTTTTATGCCTTATTTGATGTAATTTATATGTTGCATTTTACACACATCAAATACCCCCACACTTGAACTTTTGCTTGTCCTCAAGCAAAACTCTTTAATATGTGGCTTACACTCCCAAATGGAATAGGTAGAAGAGAAGGTTTTGGGCTTGTCGTAGAGTGTCGGGATTTCCAAGATCTTTTTGGGTTTTATTTTTATTTATTTACACTCCTATTCGTAATGATTTATTTAGAACTTTTCATAAAAGAAATTACTTATTTGGGCATAACATGCCTTTTTTAAAATTCTATTTATATACAAGTTCACATACCTCACGGGGAAATCACTCACACTCGGCCGAAGGTGTATTTTTAGTGAATCACTCGAGAGCGGCATGGAACTTATTCCTACCATAGGCTTGCCAAGAAATCAATCCTCCTCCTTTTTAACTTTTATACCTTTGTAGATATCAAGAGGACTTTGTGGGTTAAGGGTTAGGCTAGGGTTAAAGGTAGGTGGTTGGGTTAGTGGTTAGTAGAAAAAGGGCTAAAAGCGTAATAAGTGTCGGTTTTCGTATTTTTGCAACTTTTTATTTTGATGAAGCTTTTATTCAAACTAAGTTATTTTTGATTAACTTGTTTGTTTATTTTCTCTTTGCTTCATCATTATCATACATTTTTTTTTTTACGAAGAACCGAACTTGTTACTAAAATAAAGGGTAAAAAATGAAAAAGGTTTTGGTGGGTAAAAGGGTTTTTGTTTGGGTGATGAAACGAAAAGGTTTAGGCTCAAAGGGGCTAACTAGGGGGATTTTTGGGTAGGTGGTAAAAGAAAAAGAAAAATAATGGTATAGAAATAAAAAGGGTTAGTCCTAATGCCTCCATCATTTACTTACTCGGGCTTAAGTTGATAAGGACCGGGAATGTATTGTCATGGCAAGTTCTAGAGTCGTAAGAACCAAGCGGCTACTCACACAAGAAACGAAAAATGAGCATTTAGTCAAATGATATGTAATTGTGTGCTCAATAAAGGCTCAAAACTCACTTTTGTGGGAATGGGTTTTTATGTGATCAAGTATATATAATCAAATTTTAAATAAGTTTGCTATGCCTTTTCATAATTTTCTTATGTTGGTTCTTTTTATCACTACGCTATCGGTTGTAAATTTAAAAATATAACTTTTTTGAGAACTTGAATTTTCCGAGTTAAACCTAGACAAGTAAAAAAAATGAAATTTTTGAAAAAAAAAAATTTGGGGTGATTAGCGGTTCCAATAGAGTTTTGTGTAAGGCTTGTATTTAGGACTTGCAAAATTCAAGGTTTTAGCATCCCCCCCACACTTAAATTACACATTGTCCTCAATGTGTCCCAAAAATAAATTTTTAGGTTGATTAGATGTGTAAAATAGTGTTTAAAAAGCAAAAATTTGTGTTACTGGGCACTGAACACGGCCCCGTGTTCAAGTGCCAGTAACAGAATTAAAACAAGAGAAACAGAAGCCCGGACACGGGGGCGTGTTGGGTGAACACGGCCCGTGTCCAGTTACCTGAACTGGGCGTTTTCTGCAGGGTGCTCAGCACGGGGCCGTGTTGGTTGGGCACGGCCCGTGTTGAACCTTCTGAAATGGTGAGAATTGTCGGGTTGCCTTGTTCTTGTGCATGGGTTCATTTTTCTCGTTCCCCTTTTCATCCTTTACCACCATGAGTGTGTTTTATTCATGAAAGTTAAACTAACTAAAAAAAACATAAAAATTAATCTAAATAAAACTAAGGATAGTTCCGTGGAATGCCTCCATGGTGCGCCACGTTTATAAGGGTCCTTGGCTAGACCCAAAGCCTGGTCATATGTTACCCAAGTGGGATGTGTTGCATCCCATGTTACACCGTCGGAGAGCGTCATCCAAGCTTGAGTCTATGACCTTCATGTAGTTGACCGGATCTTCTTCCTCTACTCGCTTTCCACATTCAAATTTCACTTCCCCATCCCCAAACTTCAATGTAAGAGTTCCGTCATTCATATCTACCAATGCTTGGGCGGTGGCTAGAAATGGCCTCCCGAGGATGAGAGGGACATCGGTGTCTTCCTCCATGTCTAGGATGACAAAGTCGGTTGGAAAGACGAATTTGTCAACCTTAACGAGCAGATTTTCGGCGACACCTTGTGGGAATTTAACGGACCTGTCGGCGAGTTGTATGCTCATCTTTGTAGGGCTTGTTGTTCCTAGGCCGAGTCGCTTGAACATTGATGTGGGCATGAGGTTGATGCTAGCCCCAAGATCGGCTAAAGCATTTCTGACGGGGGACTTTCCAATCGAACAAGGGATTGTGAAGCTCCCGGGGTCGATTTTCTTTTGTGGAAGTTTGTTGAGTACTAGAGCTGAGCATTCTTCGCCTAAGTTAACTAATTGCAATGATTCAATTTTCCTTTTGTGAGTGAGGAAATCCCTCATGAATTTTGCATATTTAGGCATTTGGGTTAGGACCTCAATAAAAGGAATATTAACATGCAATTGTTTTAGTAAACTTTCGAACTTCGTGAATTGCTCATCAGTCTTTTGACGATTTAACCTACCGGGGTATGGAATTTGAGGAGTCTTGGTGGCCTCTTGATTTGTTGTAGAAGCTTTTTCTGGCGCAGGAGGAGTCATAGGCTGGTCAGAATGGCTTCTTTCAGTTGGAGGGTAATGGAGCATCCTCGGGTCCCACGGTTCGACTTCTTAATGTGATGAGATGTACTTGTGCCTTCGGGTTCGTTTCGGTATTACTAGGTAACGCGCCTTGTGGTCTCTCGGAGAAATTTTGAGCTAGTTGATTTAATTGTTTTTCAACGTTTTGAATGCTAGCTTGTTGATTTCTGAAATTCGATTCCAATTGTTGAAATCGATCCGAGTTTTTCTTTTCAGTGTCAGAGATGAGGCGAGATACAGTATCTTCAAGCCTTTCTCTTCCACCTTGTTGTTGAGAAAAATTTTGCGGTTGTTGAAAATTAGTTCGTTGGTTTTGTTGGTTACTACTATTGCCGGGATCTCTCCAACCAAGATTTGGGTGGTTACGCCATCCTTGGTTGTAGGTACCCGTTGGAGGACCCGACGGCCTAGGTCTATTATCCATGTAGTTTACCGTTTCAGTTTGTTCATCTAATTCTTTCATACAACTCCAATTTTCATGTGACCCACCACACCCTTCACAAGCCATAACCGAGGCCGTTTTTGTCATTTCTAGCTTTTTGATTTTTGAAGAGAGGGCCTCGATTTAGGCTTGTAAAGAGGTGCTTTCATCAACCTTATGGGCGCCCGGGGCAATGGATTTATTACCTCGGGGAGTGTGCCATTGAAAATTGGTTTGAGCAATTTCCTCAATTTGGTTATATATTTCATTTGGACGACGATTACCTAAAAGTCCCCCGGAGCTTGAATCAAGTGTTTGCCTTGTGTGTGGCAACAATCCATTGTAGAAAGTGGATACTTGTTGCCATACCGCTAGACCGTGGTGAGGACACTTTCTTAGAAGCTCCTTGAACCTTTCCCAAGTTTCATATAAGGATTCCCCATCCTCTTGTGAGTATGTATTAATTTCAGTCATTAATTTAGCCGTTTTAGCAGAAGGGAAATACTTATACAAAAACTTTTGGACGAGTTCATCCCAGGTGTTTACCGATCCAACAGGGAGGGTGTTAAGCCAAGCCTTAGCTCGGTCTTTTAGTGAAAAAGGAAACATTCGAAGGCGGATGGCGTCATTTGATGCTCCATTGATCCGAAAGGTATCACATATTTCTAAGAAGTTAGTAATATGTAGATGGGGATCCTCGTCCGCAAGCCCGTGGAAGGTTGCGGAGTTTTGGAGCATTTGTATCAAATGCGGCCGAAGTTCGAAGTTGTTGGCCTCGACATTTGGTGCATTGATAGCGGCGCCGAGATTGCCTACGGTAGGCCGTAGGTAATCCATGAGGGTACGTTGGTCCGCCATTGGAATTGGGTCCCCCGAAGCTTTCTCTTGATTTTTAGCTTTAAGTCTTTTTCTGAGAAAGCGTTCGGGTTCTTCTAAGGGTTCTTTTATGTCTCTACTAGAACTGGAGCTCATGCACTACGTAGGAGGGTCAAATGTGGCACCTGGGTTCCAAGTCCTGCAATAAAAACAGAAAAGAACGTTGGTCAGAAAGTTCACCACGGCCCCGTGCTCAGTGAACACGGCCCGTGGTCAGAGATACAGTAATTGTTTTCTGGATTCCCAGTTACTGGGAGTTGGACACGACCCCGTGTTGCACCGACACGGCCCCGTGTTCAGCTCTCTGTAACTCAGAAAATAAAAACTGCCAGTGATGATGCTGGGCACGGCCCGTGTCTGACCGGGCACGGCCCGTGCTGAGCTCTGCAGAAGCTGAAAAACTAAGAAAAAAAACTAAAAAAAATAAAAAAAAATAAAAAATGATTAGGCCGTTGATTCCTAACTTTCTTAAAATCCTTGTGTCCCCGGCAACGGCGCCAAAAACTTGATGCGTGCGAAGTGTTACTTATTTTTGGTGTATATTTTAAGCCCTTTTTAACACTTATTTTAGCCAAGTTTTAAATTTATAAAACACGATATTTTACTAACACTAAACACACATATGGGCAAGTGCACCCATCGTTGAGTGTAGTATAGCGTTGGTAAGATACCGAGGTCGTCCAAGGACACAAGAGCTTTTAGTACCGGTTTATCCTAAACGTCTAACCAAAATAAAAGTTTAGAAAAATGTTTTAAACTAAGAAAATTAAAAACTAACTAAAATGCTGAAAATAAAAATAAAAGAAAAACAGATAGACAAGATGAATCACTTGGTTCCGACTCGTATCTAGTATAACCTTTGATTATTTCCGCACTTTTGCACATAATTAAGAGATTATCTTAGTTATTGTAGTAGGCCTCTCTTTTGAAGGTGACGTTACCCTCACCCCAGTAGTTTGAGTCAGCAGGGATACAATCCTAAAAGGGTGGATTATTGGAAGATAACGAATTAAGTTATTAATGCAGTATTGTGGTAGGCCCCGCTTTTGGCGGTGACGTTACCCTCGGCTAAGTAGTCTGAGTCAGCAGGGATACAGTCCTAAATAGCCGGGTTATAGTATTAATAGTAGTTAACTTATGAGGGGATCAAAGAGTTTGGACCCCCTCCATCCAATACCGTGAAGTATTGAAGGAGGTCCTACTAAATTTGACCCAGGTCCATTGCAGGACCTCTAAACGCTGAACAATGGCAAGACCTTTACCAAACCATTCCCTTAACCCCCGACCAGGTAGCCAACATATCTCCATATAGACCGTGGAGATATGAATGGTGAAAATCCTTTATTTTATATAGACAGTAAAATAATGCCAAGACACCACGGACAAACGATAAGGAAAGATCACCTTCAACATAAGTAACTAGTTATTAAAGTCATTAATACAAAACCAAATAAAAAGTGCAAAAGATTAGAAATAAAAAGTATTATACTAGACACTTTGTCTTCACCAAGTGATGTAAGAGACTTAAGCAAACATGGCCTTGATTGTCTAGAACTCTTATGATCAATCTTGGATCCCGAGACGACTCACACACTCTACGATGGACAATGGATGATGGTGGTGGATGATGGTGTTGTGATGGTGGTGGGTGGTGGATGAAGTGTGAGAGAGGTGGTGTGCCAAGGGATGAGATGAAATGAATCCAAGCACTCCTATTTATAGGCTGAACAGAGAGCTGGGCACGGCCCCGTGTCCGCTGGGTACGACCCCGTGTCCGTCTGACAATCTCTCTCCTCATTAATTGTAATTCGCATTTACAATAAATGCGCATGCTGTACTTTCGACACGCCCCCGTGTCCGCTGAGCACGGCCCGTGGTGGGCAATAGAAGCTTCTATAGGTTTGTCTTTTCTGCTGCTTCTTGGGCACGGCCCCGTGCTGGCTGAGCACGGGGCGTGTTCAGTCTTCTGATTTCTCTACTTTGCTTTGGAAGGTGCCGTTGAGGGGTCGGGCAGTCCACTAATATTCCTTTTCTTGTATTTATGTTGGATTTAGCTGTATTTTTGCTTCTTTTGCGTTTTTGAGCTCATTTAATCCTGAAAATACAAAAGGAAGACAAAAACACTCTTTTTCCAATATTAGTACTTAAAAAGGGTTAGTTTTATGCCTTATTTGATGTAATTTATATGTTGCATGTTACACACATCATGGGTGTTGTAACATAATTATCGTTTCATAACCATGGATACAAAAGTGTTTCGTTTTGTTGATAATATTAAACATTAACATTGTTTTAACACATAACAAACAAGTTTTATATCGTCTATCATAGATATTATGTCACTAAGGCCTCGTCCTGATCCTATGTGACGCATGCATCCTAGAACGTCAATCAAGCAACAATACCTGAAACATATGTAAAAACAAAGTCAGCAAAGAAATGCTGGCGAGTACATAGGTTTTATAAGAGTATCGGAATCATGGCTTGTTTTCATATATTGCAATACCTCGAAAACCTTGTTTTTAAAAAATGTATAATATTGCAACATGATTAACCAACTCAAATCAAGATGGTTATAATTTATAAAATTTCATAGCCATGATTCTTAACCCAAAAGCTTTTTGTTTTTAGAAAACCATCTTGTAAAACATCTCGTATAAACTCGTTAATAAAGCACGTATATTATTTCAAAAACATTGTTGAGTGACATCGTTTCAATCTCGTTTACCCAAGTGAACTAAATAACGCCACGGTATGTAATATGTTGAAAACACTTATATATAAGAAGTACCAGCGGCGTTTCTATCATGTTTTAACCACATTACACCCGCCCCGTTATCTAAACACTAGCCCAGAAGCCAATCGTTTACCCAAATCGTTTAACATCGTTTCCAAATCGTTCCCAAATCGTTTACTCGTTTAGATCGTTTAAATCGTCCTCGTTTTAATTGTGAAAACTTATATATGGTCGTCTCGTTAATAACATGTTAGGCCCTAAAGTGTGAGACTGACGCATCAAATTAACACAACGGGTTATGGTTACGAACTGGGCCTTACCGGGTTAGTTTATATTAGGTTGTGGACCTTTATAGGTCACTTGGGCCAAGCTTTAGGCCATGTGGGCCAAGCAGGCCCAAGGGGAGCCCATGTGGGAAGTGGGCTTGTCTAGTATATAAACAAGTTATTAACTTGTTTTAGGGTTTGATCTTCTTGGAACCTTTGGAGCCCCAGTGACAGAATTTCTAGAGTTACAGAGAGTGGGAGGCGATTTGGTGGTGTAGGAACTTGTACCAGACGGTTTTGCTAGTTGATAGTAATAGAATCGTGTGCAAGTTTCAAAGTGATTCGGTATTGTGTTCTTCGTTTTTCAATTGCTTTTCGGTTTATCTTGAATCTCACCAAGTTTGGATTCCGCACAAACTTGGTGATTGTTTGATATCATTGAAAGATCCGTTTCACGGGACTTACAAGTGGTATCAGAGCTATTAGAACCTGTTTCTAGGCTCGGTGTGATATCAAAGATTCAAGATTTTCGTTATTTTTTGTTGGTGTTCTTCGCGTTCTTCGCAGTATTCATTGAAATTTTATCAAAAATCTCTATATTTTGGTGGTGTTTGATCCTTGAAAGTTGTTAAGATTTGAATTTTTTTTTTTTTTTTTTAAATTGATAAGTTTGAAAAGGATTTAAAAATCCCAAAATTTTCGAAAAAATCTGGTTGATTAGTTTGTTTTGAAAATTCTTGTTTCCAAACTTGAAAAAAAAATAGAAAATAGAAAAACTCGAAACATTTTTCAACTTTCTAATTTTGAATTCCAATCAACCACTGTTTCGAGTCTACGTATTCCATCATCTTTTCGAGTCACCACCACACATCATCATTCATCATCGTCGTCAGCATCGCAGCCGACCACCAGACATCACTGTCACCGTCAGCTCACCGTCATTCCGCATAACTCGCCAACCCCATTGTACTTTCTCCGACAACCACGATTCATTTCGTTGTTTTTTGAACGAAAAGAGAAGCATCGTGAAAGATTTAAAGAGATATAAGGTTTTTAGCGGCTGTGGTTTAAAGAGTTACGGTTTTGGTTTGGGTTCATATTAAACAAAGGAGAAGACACAGTACTTTAGCGACAGTTGTTATTGTCAAGAAAAGAATAGGGTTTTGGGATGTGTTGTTTGAACGAAGAAGAAGCAAACAGATCTTTTGTGACGGGTTGAGTGGTCGGGAAAGGAAAGAATAATTTTGTGACACTTGAAGTTGTTAGGGAATATAGAAAGTGGGCTTTGGGCATGTTTACTATTGTACCACTGAAAGAAAAGACTCAAGATTAAAGATCATAACAGCGGAAGATATTATTTTTCTAAGCCGTAATAAAGATAGCATAAGTCTAGGGGGAGATTGTTAGGCCCTAAAGTGTGAGACTGACGCATCAAATTAATACAACGAGCTATAGTTACGAACTGGGCTTTACCGGGTTAGTTTATGTTAGGTTTTGGACCTTTATAGGTCACTTGGGCCAAGCTTTAGGCCATGTGGGCCAAGCAGGCCCAAGGGGAGCCCATGTAGGGAATTGGGCTTCAGTTAGTATATAAACAAGTTTTCAACTTGTTTTAGGGTTTGAACCTCCTAGTTACAGAAATTCTAGAGGAACAGAGAGTGGGAGGCGATTTGGTTGTGAGCACTTGTACTAGACGATTTTGCTTTGATAGTAATAGAATCGTGTGCAAGTGTTGAAAGTGATTCGGTGTGTTCTTCGTATTTGGTTCGTATTTTCATATCTTTTCGGTTTATTCTTGAATCACATCAAGTTTGGATTCCGCACAAACTTGGTGTTGTTTGATATCATTGAAAGATCCGGTTATACGGGACTTACAAGATTATTTTTAAATAATTATCCCAAGTTATAAAAGATTTTATGCCTTGTGCAACCAAACCAATTTTATAAATACTTTTCAAAAGAGCCAGTTAATTGTATTTACCAGTGTAAACTGACGTATTTTTCAAAAAGATTAAGTGCAGGTACTACGCGTAACGGGCTGGAAACTCCTGAGTATTAAATAAAGAGTCTTGCAAGCTCGTAATACTTAAAGTCTGTTGAACAATATTTTCTTTATGTTTTAGATCCGCCTGTGGATCCACATACAACCGTTGTGTAATATTTATTATACTGTCAATTCGGTTTGTATTATTACTTTAGACTTCCACTGTGTGTTGAACTGTGATTATTTGACTATGATGATATCAACTACGTCATGATACTCCCCACCGGGCCCACTGGTAATACGTGGAAATATCGGGGTGTGACAAAAGTGCACTTAATGAAAATGGTTAAAGCAAGTTATGAACTTGGCTAAACCAAAGTGAATAAAGCATATGTTATAAAATGAAATGTTTAACAATTGGTATAAACATTTCAGTTTCAAGATGACGGAAAAAGGTAACAATGATGCATTGCCGATAGTCACCGAACAAATGAAATAAGTGATTGCCGAAGAGGTAGGAAAGGCAATCGAGAATAGTCTATCCGGTTTTATAGACAAGATCCAAGGTACGGTGCTTTCAATAGTTGAAGAATGGATCAAAAGGTTGGAAGATGATGCTAACCTAGTGAAGGAAAAGTCCAGAGAATGGAAGGCTTGCTCATACAAAGAGTTCATGGCTTGCAAACCGCCAATTTATAATGGGGAGGTCGATCCGATAATATGCCAACGATGGCTAAGCGACATCGAGGGAGTGTTTGAAAGGACCCACTGTGACACGAATGACTTCGTAGCTTACGGTACGGGTCAGTTAAGAGCCCAAGCGAAAGATTGGTGGGACAATATGAAAAAGGAGATTGTGAATGAAGCAGCGAATGCGATAACATGGGACGAGTTTAAGGCACCATTCCATAAACACCCCAGTCCCAAGGCGATCATCAACAGAATCAAGGAGGAATTTATCCAGTTAAGGCAAAAGGGGGAATCAATTGACAAGATCACGGGTATCTTTCTTGACAAATTGAGATTCTGTGATGAGTTAGTGACGACCGAAGAGCAGAAAATATATTACTACTACAACATGCTGAGTGCCGAATATCGGGAGTTCATGAGTCCCTCAAAATACGAGACTCTCATCGAGATTATAAATACTGCTCAGGAAAGAGAGATAGAGCTGAGAAAGCAAGTCGAGAGGGCTGAACGGAGGGCACAGATTGTTAATCCAAGCCCTACGAAGAAGGCACGAATGACGGAATCGTCTAAGAAACAGGAAGTGAAAGGCGGGTCGCTGAGTTGTAAGGTATGCGGGAAGGGGCACAAGGGCGAGTGTCGGTTCAAAGATAAACCATGCCCTATATGCGGGAAGACGGGGCATACGGCTTCACTATGCCCGGGAAAAGTTTCAGTTTGTTATAAATGTTACCAGTCAGGCCACAAGAAATCTGAATGCCCAGACTTGGTCGGAAAGAAAGATGGCAAGGGTTCACAAGTATAAACTCAAAAGGCAAAGGCCAGATCTTTCCAGCTAACTGTGGCTAAGGCAAAGATAGAACCCGATGTGGTCTCAGGTATATTTGCAATAAACTCAATTCCTGCATGTGTGTTATTTGATACGGGTGCAAATAAATCCTTTATTTCACATGGATTTATGCGATATCCTTCATTTTGTATTAACAAAATTACCTATGCCTTTAGAAGTCGAAGTAGGAAATAACAAGAGCTTTATAGTATGCGATGTATGTCAAAACTGCAACTTGAGTATCGATGGCGAAGAATACTCAATTGACTTAATCCCAATGTCGATGGGAGAATTTCAAGTGGTTGTCGTGGATGGACTGGTTATCCTGACATCACATGAAAGTCATGTGTTTCCGTAAGGAGATAAAACTAACATCTCCAAGCGGAAGGCATGTTACTATCTATGGCGAGAAAGGAGGTAATCCTGTGATATGCTCAATGTTAAAAGCTCACAAGCTTATGAGGCACGGATGTAGAGCGTTTATGATATACGCAAATGAACCGGGGAAAGAATCGCCGAAGATTGGAGACGTACCGGTGGTATGTGATTATGAAGATGTGTTTCCGGAAGACTTACCGGGAATACCGCCCGAACAAGAAGTAGAGTTCGGAATCGAATTGGTCCCGGGCGCGAAACCTGTAGCTAAGGCGCCGTACCGACTCGCGCCATCGGAGTTACAAGAATTGATGTCTTAGATTCAAGACTTGCTCGACAAGGGGTTTATAAGGCCGAGTGTGTCCCTTTGGGGCGCACCGGTATTGTTTGTGAAAAAGAAAGATGGAAGCATGCGAATGTGTATCGATTACCGGGAGTTAAACAAACTCACGATAAAGAATCAATACCCGCTCCCGAGAATTGATGATTTACTCGACCAATTACAAGGCGCGAATTGGTTTTCCAAGATTGACCTTAGATCGAGGTATCATCAGTTAAAGGTCAAGGAAGAAGATGTACCGAAGACGGCTTTCCGTACGCGGTACGGATATTACGAGTTCCTCGTGATGTCTTTCGGATTGACAAATACACCCGCGGCTTTCATGGACCTCATGAATCAGGTTTGCAAACCTATGTTGGACAAGTCGGTAATCATGTTTATCAACGACATTCTGGTATATTCGAAAAATGAGGCGGATCACGTGCATCATTTACAGGAAGTTTAGAGACACTTAGACGGGAAAGACTATATGCAAAATTTTCAAAATGTGCATTCTGGTTACGAGAGGTACAATTTCTCGGTCACATCATTAGTGCCGATGGAGTACTAGTAGATCCGTCAAAAATAGAAGCCGTGTCAAAATGGAACCCTCCGAAGAATCCTTCGGAAATCAGAAGCTTCTTAGGGCTTGCTGGATACTACAAGAGATTCATACGAGATTTCTTCAAGATCGCTTCGCCGTTAACTAAATTAACTCACAAGGAGGAAAGATTCGTATGGGGTGTTGAACAAGAGAAAGCGTTCCAAACACTTAAGGAAAAGTTAACCCACGCTCCGGTATTAATTCTGCCGGACGGAGTCGATGATTTGGTTGTTTACTCAGATGCATCACAACTGGGACTCGGTTGTGTTCTAATGCAACGAGGCAAAGTGATAGCATATGCTTCGAGGCAACTGAAGGTGCACGAAAAGAAATACCCTATGCACGACCTCGAATTGGCGGCGGTGGTATCCGCGCTAAAAATATGGAGGCATTATTTATACGGGGTGAAATGCACCATATTTACTGACCACAAGAGCCTAAAATACTTCTTCGATCAGAAGGAGTTAAATATGAGACAAAGGCGATGGTTGGAAACGGTAAAGGATTATGATTGCGAAATTCATTATCGTCCCGGAAAAGCCAACATAGTGACGGACACATTGAGTCGAAAGGCGGATTATACTCCCAATGGGTGCGATCGATGCAGCTTATAGTGGCGTCGAGATTGCTTGAACAAATCCGAGAAGCTCAAGCTGAAGCAGTGAAAGAGGAAAATTGGAAGAAAGAAAGAATAGTTGGCCAATTGAAGGAATTGGTGGATGGTAACAACGGGTTGAAGACACGTTTCGGAAGAATATGGGTTCCAAATTTATGTGGAGTCAAGACGCTTTTACTTGACGAAGCTCACAAATCCCGTTATTCTATTCATCCGGGGGCGACCAAGATGTATAATGACTTAAAGCAATTGGTGGCCCGGAATGAATAGGGACGTAGTGAAGTACGTGGAAAAATACTTGACGTTTCTACAAGTCAAAGCAGAGCACCAAAAGCCATACGGTAAATTGCAACCGTTAGACATCCCAGTTTGGAAATGGGAGCAAATCACAATGGACCTATTAACCAAACTGCCAAGAACAAACCTCGGATTTGATGCTATATGGGTGGTTGTAGATAAGCTAACGAAGAGTGCTCGCTTTATTCCTATACGTGAGACTTATACGTCCGAAAAGATGTCAGAAGTATACACTAACGAGATAGTAGCGCGCCACGGAGTACCGGTATCCATCGTGTCTGATAGAGATACCCGATTTACTTCGAACTTTTGGCGTGATTTCCAAGAGCAAATGGGAATGAAATTGTTTATTAGCACTGTGTACCATCCTCAAACGGATGGACAGAGCGAAAGAACAATACAGACATTGGAAGATATGCTACAGGCTTGTATCATCGACTTTGAAGGTAGTTGGGATGTTTATCTACCATTGGTCGAGTTCTCTTATAACAACAGTTATCATGCAAGTATTGGTATGGCACCGTAAGAAATACTCTACGGAAGAAAGTGCCGAACCCCGGTGTGTTGGGGTGAAGTGGGACCGCGCGAAGTCGCCCATAAAGAAATAGTTCGAACCACAAACGAGAAAATTGATATGGTTCGGGCTCATCTAAAAGCGGCTCAAGATAGGCAAAAGTCGTATGCTGATAAGAGGCGGAGACCAATCAAATTTCAAGTTGGTGACAAAGTTATGCTTAAAGTATCTCCGTGGAAGGGGGTTATTCGGTTCAGAAAAAGAGGGAAGTTAAGCCCAAGGTTTATCGGGCCATTTAGAATCATCGAACGGATTAGTAAAGTTGCATACCGTCACGAACTACCCGAGGAATTGAGTGGAATCCATAGCACGTTCCACGTATCACATCTCCGAAAGTGTTTAGCCAAAGAGACGACTTACATCCACTATGATGACATCGAAGTGGATAATAGCCTTAATTATGCGGTGATGTCACACCGTGACTTTTGTGGAAGCGTGATTTGGTGTGACTTGCTTAATACCATTGCATTCAACTATAACAAACATCTATATGATAAAACCATGATGTCATCCATAAGTTAAGTTTTGAAATATTACAATCGTCATTGATTAACCACAAACCAGGATGTCAATTTCTAGTACATAACAATCCAAGTTTTAAGTTTCAATCTAGATTTAACAAAAGACACTAACAAACTAGGTTTCAAGCCATGTATCTTACCCAAGAGAAAATACATAACCCAAACCCTTCGACTTCGGATGACACCTTTTATTATTAGAGACATGACTTGTAAACTTCAACGCCCGCCAGATCCATACTTAATTTCCTAAAATACATGTAGTTTGAAAACATCAACAAAAGTTGAGCGAGTTCATGTGTTTAGTATGTGTGCACGAATAAACCTTGAAAACTCTTGTAAGTATGTATGTATGTACTTGAAAACTGGTATGAAGCAACAAGGAAACAGATCAATTAATGTGTATCTAATACATTAATATATGTGACATGGTGCAGGAAGATTCAATCCTAGCAGATTTGCACCGACTTCAGTTTGAAGACATAGTCACCACATGGCCCACTCGGCGGGCGCATGGGTGGGGCTTGCTACACCCAAATAGATCTATCACTCATGTCCCTTGGTCCTACTACGAGGATTAATGGTCTTAAGTTAATCGCCTACCCATTCACATGATCTAGCAGTTTATTTCTTAGCTAACCATACCATTTGTAATCATCGAAATATTTGTAACATGTATTTCACCCCCGAAGTTGTAAAACTGAAAACAGTTAAAAGAAAATGGGGACATGAACTCACTGTTTTGCGTTCTTCGAATCCAATGTAACTCAAAGCTTCATCTAGAACGCACGACTACCTACATGCGTACTACGGTTCATTAGACGGGTGGGTCGTGCCTTGACCTCGGTCTTATTTAGTATTTTTGAGTTACGTTTCTTTGTGTCATCAATATTATTCCAAGTATATAATTATTTGTCAAAATAATAAATATTTTAGCTTAAATTATATTTATTACATTTGGAATATAATATATTTTAACTTGACACATATGTGTATTTGTACATGTATAACTTTTCCAAAGGGTGTATTTGTTTTCGTATTCTTATACTTGTATATTTTTGCCATGTATTGGTGTCGTATTCCGGAGTGTATTTATACGTACGAGAATACGTATTTTTTTATTGTGTTTATTAAGTATCTTTATACTTAATAGTTGTATTAACCTTTCCGAAATTATATCTTTAATAAAAATACATCAATATATATTTTAAGAAGTATTACTTAGAAAAATTATTTATAATTTTTCCTTAGGCAAAGATATTTATATATTTCATACAAGTCTCAAAAATTAATATATTTTCAAGTCTAACTTAGAAAATATATATGAACCCATTTTTTCATCCCAAAATAATATATTTCAAGTTTATTTAAGAAAATACATTTTCTCCCAAAAATAATGTATTTCATGTGTGTTTGAGAAATAATACATCTTCCAATAATTCCGAGAAAATATATGTATTTTTACTTGCCAAAAATAATATACTTTCTCCTTGTCAAAAATATGATATAATCTTGTAATAATTGTAGAAAACATATTTTTGTTCTTTTGGTGTCCAAAATATTATTTACCAAAAATATACTTATGGATAAATTTTCCGGAATCTTTTTGTGAGTTATATTCTTTCGTTCGGTTTCGCCAATATTTTGGGTATTCTTCATATATTCATTCACTTGGGATTTTGGTAATATTTTGGATTGTAATTTTTGGTATTTTGATGAGTTATATTATTTCAAGTCCTAAAATAATATAACTAATACACATAATATACAAACAATCACACACATGGTGTCATCTAAATATATATTTTCCTAAATACATATTTAGTTACTTTTATTTATAAAAACCAACCTCCAATATTTGTAATTTTGTAATAAAATTTATGGCAAACTTTATGTGAAAATCCATGGTTTAAAATACACTTGTAAATATTTGTTTAGAAATATTTTTCTAAGTGTTTAATTTTTAGAAAAATTTTGCCATAGTTTCCCCTAAAAATGGAGGTTTCCATGCCTTGAAGGCATATCATTTTCTTTTGTAAATCAACACAATCAACCAACAATCAACAATAAACAATCTATATTTACCAATTTTGCCAAAAACAAGCATAAACTACCACTTCATGAACTTGAAAATTTATAAAAATGTGTAGTAACTTATTAGAGTATTTAGTAAGTCTTGTTACCCTTCAAAGTGTGGTTGATTCTTTAAAAACATCATTTTTGAAGAATCTAGATGTTTACAACTTATAATCACATTTTCTAAAAATGTTTCTTCTTTGATTTCTCTTGTTACATAAGTGTTTCTACACTTGTTTAACCTCTAAAAACATGGTTAATTTCTTTAAGAACCAAGATTTAGTAAAACTTGTATTTTTAACTTGGTTTCTTCAAAAATCATTCTTGAAATATTAGATTTACAAGACTTACAACTTACTTTAATCATCATTTTACAAGAAAACAATATATTCTTTCAAGTTCATGTCTTTCATGGGGATGATTTATTAATCTCTAACATTTTCATCCTCTCATCTTGCTAGATTATGTTTTTAATCATGATTTAGCAAGATCATATGATGATCTACATCATTTTCATAAGCAAACAACAATCAATAAGTAAATCAACACATAAACAACATGGTTTCTTCATGATTTAAGCTTATGTTCAAGTTTCATTCTCTTGATTTTTAGTGTTCTTCAATATTAACATTATGTATCATTCTTTAACCACTTAAATAAGATGTAACATGAAGAGATTTGTGTTCTTACCACTAGCTCAAGGCTAGGGATGATCAAGAGAAGAAAAGAGGAGGATAAAAGCAAATAGAGAAGGTCCTTTAACTTCCGAAAGCTCCAAACTTCCTTACTATGCTTCTAACACCTTTGTATATATGTAGAATGGATGAATGTTGAAAGATGAAGGTGGTGGTGTTTGGGTGGTGCTTGGCCATAGGGAAGAGGGAGAGAGGAGAAGGTTTAAGTGTTGGTGAATTGTGATGGAATGAGAAGGTTATGCTTAATGGTTTCTTTTACAAACTTCTAATACTTGTAAACCAATGTACAATATGTTTAGTAAAGTGAAAACAATATCCATTAAAGAATTGAAACAAAACCTTTAGGTGGGTCCTTTGTTGGGGCCGTAGGTATGGGGGGTCTAGTGTTAGGAGGTAATGGATAGTTAGTTATATTGGTTGAAATCTAACTACTTAGTTAGGGTGATTAGTTACTAGATATTTATATAGGGTGTTATGATGTTCCGGGACCATAACTAGCTTGGTAATGTTAAAACAATGCTTTTAGTGAAAATTTGGTGTTTCGGGTAATGTCCAGTTGTTCGGTTGGTTACTGGTTCATTAAGGTGCTAAACTATGCAGTTTAGTGTGCTTTATGTTACCTTTTGTGACAGTTTTGATTCCCGATACTTAGGAAAGCATTCAGGACCATTTAACCATATTTCTGCATGATATAAATGTGTTTAAATGCTGAATTTGCTGATTTTCTGCAGAATTCTGCAGTTTATGTGAGTTTTAGGCACTTTCCGGCACTTAAACTATCTCTAGGAAGCCAGTTTTGTGATCCTTACTTTCCTACATACTATACTAGTGTAATACTTGGTTTCTGGCTCATTTTTGTGTCTCAATACAATGTCTGTCTATCTACTGAACTCCGTCAACATTTTTCTGATTTGTCTGATAACTGTTCTGCCGGTGTTTCATGCATCATTCGAATCAACAAAGTTTGTATGCAGTAATGATATGTCATTTGCAATATATGATGCACATGTATGTATATGGTATTAATCAGAAAGCAATTCAAGTAATTAATTGTAATTCAGCACAGTCATTAAGCACTAATCATTGTTTAATAATTGTACGGATGCACGCAAAATTGACAGTTGTCATATTCTCCCCCTGTTAAGAAAATTTCATCCTCGAAATTTAAACCACATTAACTCCTTAGGGTTACATTATGCGGGTATGGATATGAATAATACTGAGGCAGGTAACCACAAAACCGAATCAAGATTTAATTGAATCAGGTGAATC